>VSMD01007196.1:0-24385 GCA_008750895.1 Mirza zaza | reverse complement strand
TGTCTGAGAATGTCTTTATTTCTCCTTCATATACGAAGCTTAGTTTTGCAGGGAATAAGATTCTAGGCTGGGCATTGTTTTGTTTCAGAAGAGTGAGAATGGGGCCCCAGTCT
Organism: Mirza zaza; assembly: GCA_008750895.1. Lineage (NCBI taxonomy): Eukaryota > Metazoa > Chordata > Mammalia > Primates > Cheirogaleidae > Mirza > Mirza zaza. The sequence continues at coordinate 24,272 of VSMD01007196.1, read as the reverse complement.
CTCCTTGCTTGTAAAGTCTCATTAGAGAAGTCTGCTGTTATTCGAATTGGCTTTCCCTTGTAAGTTACTTGCTTCTTTCGTCTTACAGCTCTTAGAAGGGCCTCTTTAGTTGATACTCTGGTCAGTCTGATGACTGCATGTCGTGACGTCTTCCTATTTGCATTGAATCTCCCAGGGGTCCTCTGAGCTTCTTGAACTTGTATATTGAGATTATTAGCAAGGCCTGGGAAATTTTCCTCTATTATATCTTCAAATAGCTTGTCCAACCCGTGAGTGTTGTCTTCTTCCCCTTCTGGTAACCCTATGACCCTCACATTAGGTTTCTTCACATAATCCCACAGCTCTTGTAGGCTTTGTTCTTTTCTCTTGTTTCTCTGCTCTATTTCTGTGACTGATTTATTTAATTGGAGGGTGTTATCTTCAATCTCTGAGATTCTTTCTTCTGTTTAGTCTACCCTGTTCTTGAGACTTTCCATTGTATTCTGTAGTTCCCTGACTTGATTCTTCATTTCCAGGAGTTCTGTTAAACTTTTCTTCATTGTGTCTATTTCTATAGTGAACATTTTTTCTCGATCCTGGAGGCGTTTTGTGGTTTCTTTGTGCTGGTTGTTGAGTTGTTCTTGCAGGTCAGTGAGTGTTCTTATGATCCACATATGAAATTCTTCTTCTGTCATTTTGGTTGCCTGATTTTGGTTGGTGCCCGTTTCTAGGGGGCTGGGGCTCCTCTTTGGGTGTGTGTTTTCCAATTGGTTCTTCATGTTTCCTGAGTTCCTTTGCTGATTTCTTCCCATGTCGATCAGTTGTTGTTTCTTTTCTTTAGGTTTTTATTTAGGTATTCACACGCCTTGTTTAGTTTCTGAGCCAGTAGGTGGTGTCTGTGGGTGAGATTCGACCACTCCCTGTATAATGAGTCAGTAGGTGTCATGAAAAGGGTGTGCAGGATGCTCTCCCTGTCAGTAGGTGGTGCTTGCTTGGAGGAACAGGCTACTCTGTTGTTTTTGTGTCCTGTTATCAGCTCTTGTTCCTGAAGTGAGAACTCTTGTGCCTCATGTGGTGGGTGGGATCCTGGGACTTCCAAGTGTGTCCTTTTCTCCCCTTCAGTGAGAGCTGGTCTAGGAGAGAGTCTGGGCGTAGCTCAGTTGGGTAACCCACCCTCAGGCACCACCAATGTCATTAGCAGGGGTCAAAGTTCTGTTCTCTGCTTCCAGTCAAAGCTGAAAGGGAGGGGCTGGAATGACTCCGCTCAGTCAGAGAGTCTGCATGTGGGGGTGGGGCTGTCTGAAACCTGCAGTCTGGAGCGGGCATGGCCTCTTTCCACTGTCCCCAACTCCACGGCTACTCCTGGGCCTCTGTCAGGAGGCCAGACCACATGCCACCAGGCCTCCCCTTTCTGTGATGCCAGTGGGGAGGTTCCCTGTGCAGGAACGCCACCTAGGCTGGGCGCACAGCCTCCCTTTGTGGGGATGGTTGCCCTCTAGGATGCTGATCTGTCCCTGTAGGGACACACACCTCAGCAGGCTGTTCACGTATATCCCTTCTGTGCCCCGGGCAATGCGGGGCCTCGGAGCACTGGATGTGGTCTGCAGGTCTTACCTCTGGGTCCCAGAGTTCAAACTTTGTCCCCACCAGGGAGACGAGTGCCTGTCCCAATTCACCCACAGGGAGCCCAAGCTAGGTCTATGTCTCTCAACCTCAGGCTCTGCCCCGTTCTCCTGGGATCACCGTGCCAGCAGCACCTTTGAGGGCTGGCGGGCAGAGAGCTCACAGTCTGAGTTCCCCTTAGTCAGCTGTAGGGCCCCAAAAGGGAAGGTCCCGTTCCCTGGGGATGCCTCCGACTGGTGGCTATATTGTCTCTCTGTCTCTCTGGGCAGCCTCGGGTAGGCTTGGGGGAGGGGAGGAGGAGGCAATATGGCGTCTGCCGCACGGCTCTGGTCTGTGCACACGGAGGTGCCCCGAGGGTGTTGGGAGCCTGGTGCTGCATCCGCTACTGGCTTACTGCTCACTGGCGGCGGTTGTCGCTGGGCTGGTGTCCGCAGGTCTCTCCGCTTGCTGGGGAGCCCACCAGCAGTCCGGGATGCAGGGGAGGGGAAATGGCAGATCCACCTACCCTTCCCGCTGGTCTCCGGGCTGCTCAGGGGGTCCCAGCTTCCAGTTCTCCTCCGCGACCTCCTCCCGTGGAGTCTCCCGTGGTCTCAGGTACTCCTCCTGCGGACCCTCATCCGATGTAGGCTCGTCTTATTGCTTCTTTCTTCTAATTTCTGCTAGAATCTGTCTTTTCTTCAGAGACACTCTGTCTGGTGGTGTTTCTCATCCGCCATCTTCTGGGCGGGCTGCAATGTAATCTTTATAAAGTGAAATTTGTACATGAGATAACAAGAAGTTCAGAACAATATGGAAAAACAAAATAGCTGTACTAGAATTTGAAAATTATGAATAACATTCTCTTTGATCAAATTTTTCTTTTGTGCTAATATTGGGGGAAATTGTCTAGTGCTATCCATTGAAGAAATCCCCCAAACAAAGAATAGACAACCTAATGCACTCCAGAATTTAAGAAAATTTGACCTGAATAAAACATGTGTATTTTTGTTTTGTTTCTATTAATAACTTTCAGAAGTTGATTGCACAATATACCAAGGATTCATTCCTAATACACTACAATAGGCACAGCAGATAATCTTAAAAATAACCGTATTAGTAGTTAATAATGTTTACCTGGAGCTACATTGCATATCATTTTCAGCAAAGAAAATTCTCAGTTTCACCTCATGCCTATTTCTTATTCCAATTTGGACAATCACCTAATTAACACTTTATTATATCTTAGATCATCTGGTGCTTTCAGAAGCCAGTGATTTTACAAGCAATAGTATATTACTACATATGGTCTTTTTCAAACATGAAAAACTAAGAATAATGATTTTAATTCTATTCATGTTATAAAACCAACTTGTCACATGTGAGCACATTATAGTCCTATATTAACTCTCGTTAAAATGTAGAAAAGTTAAAAAAAAAGAAAGACAAATTCTGCCCTTGCAGTGTTTCACAATTTTATCCCACTTTATCTCCTCTCCCTACTCTCATGTTGACATCAATCAATACCTCAATATCTCCAAAAGCAGGAAACGTTATGAGAAAAAAGAGAGGAATGGCCCTACACACATACACAGTCTGAACTTGAGTTCAGATTTACAGTATCTTAGCCCTTGCTTGTGATTCTCAGAGTCATAGGGTATGTATCTGTATCCATGGTCACTGAAATATTTTCAATAGGACACTGAAATATTTCCGGGTGGATATGAATCTTACTTGCTTTTGACACCAAAAATATATTTTGTATGTTTTCTCATTTCTAGCATCTGCTCACAGACCAAAAGAATAAAACATTCCTTAATCATTAGATATTAACAAGGTGGCAGGTATGAGTAGAATTTTTTTTGTGTGTGTGAAAAGGAGTACAAATTAATTACTGTGTTAAATAAATAATGAAATATGGGACAATGGAAGAATAAAAATATGTTAAATGTTAACATGGAAGAAGAAATATTAAACAAAATGAATTTGACTTTAATTTTGACTTAAATCATTTCCTAATAAAAGTTAATGTAGAATATGTATATAATAGTATATTGCTCAATTATAAGAAACGAGGTGATATAAGAAGTGATCTAGCACAGCTTATATTTTCCTGGATAGGGCTTGAGCCCATTATCTGAAGTGAGATATCACAAGATTGGAAGAATAGGCTCCACATGTACTTGCCATCAAATTGACACTAACTGATCAATACTATGGTGCTCACATAGTAGCAATATTCTCCTGGGATTAGGGGGTTGGGAGGGTTAACTCACAACTAATGGATGCTGTGAGTGTTTTAGAGGGGAAGGGCATGCCTCTAATCCTCGCTTGGGTGAGGCAAAGAGATAAAATGTAACCAAAATGTTTGTACCCTCATAACATCCTGAAATTAAAAAAAAAAAAATAATAGTGCACTTGAGAGATACACACACACACAAAAGAACTAAATGGATATTTTGCTCCAAAATAGCAGATTAATTTTTTATATATTGAAAAATCTGCCCCATCCCTTTGATTTGTGATGTTTTACATTGTTACATATTACATTTTAAATACCCAAATCTTAACATATTATAAAGTTAAATAGCTAAATTAACTTGCTAAAAATAAAAAGTTAACGTGTAATAATTCCCCAAATTATGGTTAAAACAACCCATCAACACACAGTATTATCACCTTCTCACCCAGTGTCATTCCCCTTCTATTCTTCATAGTGAGACATCTGTTTCCCTCCCAAGCCCTGGCACATGTTAATTCCCATTTTTTCCATCATGCCATAATATTTAAGACCATATTATATCTCATTGGATACTATGATTAGTAATCATGGTAGGAAAAATAATACCCACCCTCACTCTCAAAAACATATCCATGTCCTAATCCCTGAAATATGTGCTGCTATACATGGCAAGGAAAAATTAAAATTGCAGATGTAATTAACTTTACTAATCAGTTGGCCATAAAATAAGATTATTCTGGATTATCTGTGTGGGCCAAACATAGGAAGAGATTTGGAGCTACTGTTGGCTTTGAAGATGAAGAAAGGGGCCATGAGCAAACTCTAGAAACCAGGAAAGGCAAGGAAACGGATGCTCCCACAAAAGCTACAGATGGAATGTCACACTGCTGACAGCTTGATTTCAGCCCAGTGAGATCCATTTCAAGTTTCTGACCTTATCATTGTAAGATAATAAATTAGTATTGATTTCACCACCAACTATTTGAAAGTTTTTGGAGAGCAACAGAAAACTAATACAGTGATTAAGCCCCATCGCTATTCAGATACACTGGAGTAGGTAGCCAGTATTTTTGCTATTCTAGAAGCAGCCTGTTTTTCACATTTTACTCTAAATGAACTTTCCTATATCTGACCCTGGAGATATTTATAATTCAATTACTATGTTATCAAACAGCCATAATTATAATCATCTACAATTATAATAATCTTTTGACCCAACTCTATTACTGCTTATTTAAATATTTATTGTTATCCAGGAAATAGTTAAGAAAATCTTGAGTATTACAGAGCTCATCATTTTTATTAGACTTTAATTTATGTATAAAAAATTACTGAGCAAACTATTATGACCTCAATATAAATCTAAGATTGGTTTATATTGATTCTCCACTATTACAGACAGAACTAGAGAGGATATATTTTAATTTTTCAGTAAATTCACCTGGCCTTCTTTCACTTTTGTAAATAATTGTATCACAAATTGATTTAATAAATAAAGACATAACAAAGTAAAAGTTAAACCCTTCCCATGTATATTCATTATTTGGTAGTGTAATTTTTATGTACAGTAACACTTTACTTTGTATAAAGTCTTCTAGGTAATATTGCCAATGTTCAAGAAAATGCATCCTGTCACTAAAATATAAAATATGAAAACTATATTAAACCTATGGAGAGAAAATAGCAAATATTAACAAGAAGACCTGTTAGAAAGTAACAAATAAACCAATCATGACTTTAGAACATAAAAAATAATACTAATGATATGGACATGTCTTTGGGTGTTTGAGTATAAATATTTCAATAGCAGCACACTTAAGAGTCTCTCAGCATTTTTTAGCAAAAAACTTTTGAAGTTTGCTTGCTTTTTCATTTGGTTGTGAAGATTTGCTTGGGGCAAAAAAATTTACAATCTTATTGCCAAACGCTTTACATATAGTTTTCTACATTGCTAAATATTTAGCAAATCAGCAGAGATTTTTATGTGCCTGAGTGGCTCTATCATCTAATTTCTAAAGGAAAGCAACTTTTTCTATTTTAGAGTTTGTTGAATTGAAATTAATACGTGTGCCAAAAATTTCTACTCTACTTTTAAACTACCACTGACTAATAAATGGCAGAAAAATATTAAATACAAAAGAAAAAAAATGAATGATTTTTTTTCTCTGGATATGAGTAAAAATTATTATCTTTGCAATATTATTAATGGTCTGTGTAGAAGCGAAAAGATTTGCTTTCTCATCCAAATGGAAATTCTAATGTTTTGTAATTGCAATTACATCTACAGAGAGTGATACTTTTATACTCACCATAGCAAACATGAAATGAATAAAAGTTTCTGAACTTTCATGAAATGCAATTTTGCCAGAGTGAGTAAGCTCATTCTGATTTCTAATAAAATATTGTTCATCAATTTCACAAAAATTTTTCATTCTAGGCAAATTGAAATCCTTTGAAATAGAATTGTTTTTCTCTTTTATTAAAATACTTCTTCCAAGATTCCCCATGCTTTCAGATTTTTGGGGGGAGAGAATAAATAGCCTCATTAATGAATCATTTATAATGTTTATAATTGTGTAATGGCTATCTGATCTCAAATATCTCATTAAGTGGCAACCTCTGTATCTTAACCCTTAAAAATTACTAGTGGTTAGTAATTAGCTACAGAATGATTATGGAAAGGTTTGGTGGAGTGCTTTTTTTAAACCCAGGCTCAATTACTATAAATAGGAAAATGTCTGGCCTTATCCATCCAGGGAAGTTACTTGACTGTTTTCTTATCTATTAAATTGTAGAATTCTTTAAAAATAACTAATAGTTGGTATTGCACTAAGTAGAAATTGGATTAAAGATAGAGGTGAAAATGAAAAATCTCAAATTCAGATTACAAATGAAAAAAATATTGTTGAAGATAAAGCCTTATAAATATATATTTTTTCTTTTGGCCTTTGCATCATTTGTGTTCAAAGCTCTGCTAAACTGAGTTAATCTCTGTTTTGCACTTTGCATTTTATGTGTAAACAGTAACAGCTGATGCCCAGGCTAATTCACATGAGAGTACTTGACTTATTCACAAAGAATACAACATCTTAGTACAAATAAAATACTCTTCCATTTCATTTATAAAATAACATAGAAAAACTGAAATTGCATGACAAACATATATATACAGGCATACCTCAGGGATATTGCAGGTTCAGTTCCAGACCACCTCAATAAAACAAATTTCACAATAAATCAAGTCACAAAATATTTTTTGATTTCCCAGTGCACATGAAAATTACATTTACATAAACTGTAGTCTATTAAATATACAATATAGTAGGTCTAAAAAATGCACATACCTTAATTAAAATATACTTTATTGCTAAAAAATTGCTAATGATCATCTGAGGCTTCAGGGAGTCATGATCTTTTTGCTGTTGTGCGATCTTGTCTCAATGTTGATGGGTGCTGGCTGATTGGGGTAGTGGTTACCAGAGGATGGAGTGGCTGTGGCAATTTCTTAAAATAAAACAGCAATGAAGATTTTTGCATCAATTGACTCTTTCTTTCACAAAAGATTTTCTATAGTATGTGACAGTTACTTCAATTTGATAGCATTTAACCCACTGTAGAATTTCTTTCAAAATTGTAGTCAGTTCTCTCAACTTTTGTGCTGTTTTATCAACTAAGTTTATGTAATATTCTAAATCCTCTATTATAATTTCCACAATGTCTACAGAATCTTAACCAGGAACAGATTCTATCTCAGGATATCACTTTTTTTGTCCTTACATACGAATCAACTACTCATCCACTCAAGTTTTATCATGAATGGCAGCAATTCAGCCACATCTTCAGGTTCCACTTCTAATTCTAGTTCTCTTGCTATTTTTACTACTTCTACAGTTACTTCCTCCAATGAAGTTTTATACCACTTGAAGTCATCCATGAGGGTTGAAATCAACTTCTTCCAAACTCTTCTTGTTGATAGTGATGTTAACTCTCATGAATCACAAATGTTCACAATATATATATATATATATATATATATATATATATATTCCAATATATAATGGAATTCTTTCCATAAAGTTTTAAATTTACTTAGCCCAGATCCATCAAAATGATCACTATCTATGGCAGTTATAGCCTCACAAAAATATACTTCTTAAACAATAAGATTTAAAAAAATGACCCCTTGATCCATGGGCTACAGAATGGAAGTTGTGTTAGTAGGCATGAAAACAGCATTAATCACCTTGTACGTAACCTTCAGAACTCTTGGTCAACTGGGTGCATTGTTAATAAGCAGTAGTATGTTTGAAAGAATGATTTTTTTTTTTTTTTTTTTTTTCCCTGACCAATAGGTCTCAACAGTGGGCTTAAATATTTAGTAAACCATCTGTAAACAAAGGTGCTGTTATCCAGGCTTTGTTGCTCCATTTATAGAGTACAGGCATAAAAGATTTATCAAAATTCTTAAACACCTTATGATTTTCAGAATTTTAATAAGCATTGGCTTCAACTTAAAGTCTTCAGCTATATTGCTCCTAACAGGGGCTGTCAGCCTCTCCTTTGAAGCTTTGAAGTCAGACATTGACTTCTCCTCTCCAAATTTGAAAGTACTAGATGGTGTCTTCTTTTGTTATGAAACTGTTTCATGCATACTGAAAATCTGTTGCTTAGTGCAGCAACCTTCACCAATAATCTTAGCTAGGTCCTCTGGGTAGCTAGCTAGAGCTTGTCCATGGTCACTTGCTGCTTCACCTTGCTCTTGCTCTTTTATGTTACAAAGACAGCTTCTTCCCTTCTAATTCATGAACCAACCTCTGCTACCTTCAGGGTTTTTTTGTTTTGTTTTGTTTTATTTGCAGCTTTCTCACCTCTCTCATCCTTCAAGGAACAGAGAGAGTTAGGGTCTTGCTCTGGACTAGGCTTTGGTTTAAGAGAATGTTGTGACTGGTTTGATTATCTATCCAGACCACTAAAACTTTCTCCATACCAGCAGTAAGGATGTTTCATTTTGTTATTATTTGCATGTTCACTGGACTAGCACTTTAATTTCCTTCAAGAACTTTCCTTTGTGTTTACAAGTTGGCTAACTCTTTTGGTGCAAGAGGCCTAGCTTTTTGCCTCCCTTGGCTTTCAATTTCCCTTCCTCTCTAAACTTAATGGTTTCTAGCTTTTTATTTAAAGTAAGAGACATGCAACTCTTCCTTCTACTTGAACACTTAGAGGCCATTATAGGGTTATTAGCTGGCTTAATTTCAATATTGTTGTGTTTCAGGAAATGGAGAGGCCAGAGGAAAGTAAGAGAGATAGGCGAATGGCCAGTAGACAGAGCAGTCAGAACATACACAATATTTGTGAATTAAGCTTACCATTGCCTTTTATAAGCACAATTATGCTCCCCCCGAAAATTGCCACAATAATGTTAAAGACCATTGATAACAGATCACTATAGCAAATATAATAATAATAAAAAGTTTGAAATATTGCACACATCACCAAAATGTAACACAGAGACAGGAAATGAGCATATGTTACTGGAAAAAACGACACTGATAGAATTGCTTGACACGGGGTTGCCACAAACCACCATTTATATAAAACGCAATAGCTATAAAGTGCAATATTGCAAAGCACAATAAAAAAAAGGTATGCCTGCACTATCCCAATGCTGTTTTTTAAAAACAATATATATACTCTATAAAATAGTCTAAAAATCTGTAAAAATTTAAACTAGAAAGGACAATAATTTTGCAATAGCTTAAACATTAATAAAACATTATATGAATCTTAATATAAAAGTTAAAACTGTGATGTAATTGAATTCATAAATGTTTTACAAAAAGACAACTTTTCTAATATATTTCTATTATTTGGTATTTATTTTATAAGGGAATACACATGCGAACATTAAAATATTTAATATTTAACATTTCAATCCTATTTATCTTCTTTATAACACTTACTGACTCTATACAAACTCCTATTAACTATGAGGATTTAAATAATCCTTTCAAGGTAGCCAAGGTAACAAGAGGTAGCTATAATAAACTCCCAGAAGCAATATATTGAATTTCTAAATGTACTATAACTTTAAGGAGTCTAATGGACCACTAAGAACAAAATAATTATAGGTTAAACATCACCCACTAAAAAAATTGTTATAGAAAAATTAATAAGAGCTATGCTTATAATCCATCATTTGCCACTGACTCAGTTATATTTTATCAGTTATAATAAGTCAAGGAAATTAACTTCACTAAATACCTATGAGTTAAGCATAGTTTTTTACTTATGCCTGATATTTATCACAAAACTGCAAACTAAATATTATCATCTCTTGTTCAAAAATTAGAAAACTAACACCAACAGGTTATGTAATTTGTCCAAACCTAAGAGTTCTTTAGTTAGATTAGGCATTTTTCATAAATTCCTGAGGTAGAAAGGTAGCCACTGAGATTCTCACCTATAAGCTGGAGAAACAGTTCTCAAATAATCATCAAATAACTTAAAGAAGAGGGTGAACTAAAACATGGTTGGAAAAAAATAATAATCTACTAAAATTTTTCTTCATAAAAATTGTTCAGTTTTTCAGATTATTTCTACAGGCCAGATTCCCAGAAGTATAATTACTTAAAGACTAAACATGTTTTAATGTTCTTTAAATAAATTCAGAAAATTCCTAAATATTAAACATTCGTAACTCATTTTAAACTGTGTTATATCTTCCATATAACCATTTTTGTCACCATCATTAATATCATTTACATAAGTGCATTCTATGGTAAAAATTGTCTTCTGGTTTTAATGTATATGTATTGGATTTCTATGAGACTGAAAAATTTAAATGTCTGTGGGCTTTCTATTGGGTACAGTGTGTGTTTAATTTTAATATGAACTCATACATCTAATATGTTTTAAATTGAATATTTTTAAAACAAGAAGAAAATAGGTCAATTATATATTAGGCATAATAATCTTAATATATTAATTTTTAAAAGCACTACTGTACCCAAGAAAGGAAGTAACAGAAAATCAGAGTATGTTAACAGGGATTCAGGAAAACAAATAAATATGAAGTGATGGTATATATGTGTACTTCTCTATTGATTATTTTAATGTACATTGGTTCTAGTCAATATTTAATTGATAACCCTGGGAAATTACAGGCTCAGTTTTCCATTAAGATAGCCAAAAATAAAAATAGGTTACATACTATGTTGGATTTTCAATAAAAAGTTTTATTTATTGTTGAGGAGTGGTTATTTTATTTAACCAAACTAATATTGGTGAATAAACATCTGATATATCCATTTTGTATGGAGAGAAATCACAGTTTACTGAAAGAACATAGATCTAGTCTTACAGCTATGTCTTCAAATGGTATCTCTGGGACATACCAGACTTATTTCACTGAATGTGTTATTTCACCTCCCTTACACTCTTTTTAGTCATTTAAAATTGAGTTAATGATAAATGTTTTGAAGATAATTAAGTGCATTCACAAGGCATTTGCATAGTGCTTATAAGTGTTTGATAATTAATAAAATTATTCATACATATGCAAACAAAAGTATTCTAAAAAATACAAGATTTTATAATACTATGCTTAGAATCTAGGATTTTTTAAAAGTAGTAGACTTGTACTCCTATTAATGATATATTTATAGTTAGAAATAATTAATCTTTTTTGTATTGAAATATCAAGATAATAATAATAGATATTATTTGAGTGCCAGATACTGTTCCAAATGCTCTGAACTTATAATCTTATTTAATACTCATCAAATTTTTAAGGATCAACATTGTTTTTATTGAAATTTTACAGTTGAGGGAACTATGACTCAAAATGTTAAGGAATTTTTACCTAGGACACCCAGCTACCTAATAACAATATGCTACAGTTGTCTCTACCAGAATTTATATATAAATTAAAAACTAATTCTTTCCTGCATTTGACAATCAATTATCACTGACAATGAATATTTACCAACACTCACACACAAACACACATACACACAATCAAAGCACTAGGTCATCTATAATTCCCGGTAAATTCATTACTTGTTTTATTATTTTAAAAATATACACTGAATACAATCTATTTGCTAAGCACTATATTCAGTTCTGGAGATACAGTGGTAAATAAGCCAGCCAGAATTCCTGCCCTGATAAAACTTATCTAGTGGAAATGGTTCTAAGGAAATAATTTTACTTTTATTATTTGATTATTATTAGACAATACTTATTATTTGTTATAATTATTCATTATTAAATTGCATCATTATATTTTATTGTTAATTAATTAATTATTCAATTAATTGATAAGTGTGAAGTGCCATCAAAATGTAGCAAGTGGGGAAGGCTGCCACCAACCTTGTCTTGAAATGTCACAGAAGATGTTATTTTTGGGTTCTTTGGGTTATAAACCCAAGAACAATTAAATAAGTAGTGATTAAGTAGGTAAAGTTTCTTCTATATAGAGGGAAGAACAGGGTCAAAGACTATAATTGTGAAGGGGAAAGAGACACTGAAGAAATTGAAAGACAATGAATTTGGACAGCAGAGAGGGAGATACAAATGGCAATATTAGGCAGGAGACAGCCACTATATTCCAGCCTGGACAACAGTGAGAACCCATCTCTAAAATTAAATAATGAAAATTAAAATTAAATAAAACAAAATTTAACTTTATTTACCTTCATTGATGCCCTTTCTAGAGCCCTTAATTTTTTCATGTAGATCTATGGTTCTCTCCTGTATATTCTTTTTCCTGAAGTACTTGCTTTAATATATCTTATAAGTCTGCTGTCTTCTCTCAGCTTTTGTAATTCTGAGAAAATAATTACCTAGCCTTCAGTTTTGAAAAATATATTCATTGAGTATAGAATTATAGGTTATTCAGTTTTTTTCTGTTTTATATCTTCAAGAATGTCACTCTTGCCTTCTGTATGGTATAGTTTCTGATGAGAAATCTTCTGTATTTCTAATCTTTGAACCTCTGTATGTAATCAATCTGTTTTCTTGATGCTTCAAGATTTTCTCCTCATTAATTTTCAGCTGTTTGAATATTGTGAGTCTAGGATGTTGTGTTTGTTTTATCCTTTTTCATGTTCTCAGCTTATTGGATCTTTGTTTTGATGGTTGTTATAAATTTTTATAATTTTCAAACATTATCTCTTAAAGTATATATTATTCTTTCTCATTGAGATCCAAATTTAGTTACAGCATTTGGTATATATGCCCCACAGTTCTGAGTTTCTTTTTTCACTCTTTATTTTAAGTTTGAAATTTTCTATTGATCTATCTTCAGTTTCTGTTTCCTCTATTGTGTTGAGTTAAATGGAGACTCAGCCAAAACAATTCTTCATTCTTTTTACTGTGTTTTCATTTATACTATACCTATTTCCTTCTTATTCTTCTCATCTCTTACCTGAAATTAATCATTTTTCCATACATGTTGTCATCTTCTCCACTATAATGTTTAACAAGTGAATTATATTTATGTTGACTCCTGTGTTTGAAAATGCCAATATATGGTTCATTTCTGAATCTGATTTTGTTGATGATTTTATTTCTTGATAGTGTGTGTTTTTATTGTTGCTTCTTTATAGCTTCTTCATTATTGGTTGAATGCCATACTTGTTTTGTGTGACAGTAGAAGATGTAGTAAATATTATTTATTCCTGGAAGTGGACACACATTTTCTTTCTAGTCTTGGATTTTGAGTCATTGAGAACCTGATCTCAGTTTGAAATTTGTTGCTGCAATTACACTCAATGAACAACAGGCTTTAAATTCCTCTACTACTCGCCATCAAATTGGCACTAACTGATTAATACTATTGTGCTCACATCGTAGGAATACTCTCCAGGGATTAGGGTTTGGGGGGAGGTAAACGCACAACTAAAGGACACGGAGAGCACTGTAGAGAGGAAGGGCATGCCTCTAACCCTCACTTGGGTGAGGCAAAGACATAAAACGTAACCAAAATGTTTGTACCCTCATAATATCCTGAGATTTAAAAAAAAGAAATTCCTGTAGTGTTACATTGTGCTTAGATTAGGACTGCTTCACCTATAGGGTTTTTCTCAATGTTTTCTCCACACTCAGTTTATACCTTCTTTTTGTATCTACAACTCAGATATTGTCTCTCTGCTAGCTCTTCTCCCTCCTCCAACAGTCAACCCAGTTTTTTGTTTGTTTGTTTTTACTTAATTCCTGTTAACATTTGTTGGACGTGCTATTCTGTTGCTATTGTTCACCATCTTTTTTCTCGTGGGTGAACATTTCTCAGTGATCTTCTTGTCCCTCCTCTCTCACCAGAGAGTTCTTAATGATGTGTGGTCTTGTTTTGGGTGCCCTGCGGGTGATGAGGTTTGACACCCTTCCCACTATGAAAGCCTTTTTTCATAAAAGAAGGGAACTGCGTGGGGTTTCTTGTTTTCTCCATAGCAGTTGCTGTTGTTCTCCCTGAAGCCTGAACCACAAGGGAAACTTTTGCCAGTCCCTGGTTTTGGCCCTCATCTTTCTGTGAGAAGCTATAGAGGTTTGTGAGAACAGCCTGAATGTGAGTAGGAATTCCCATTTCGTATGCAGCTCACAAAATTTTACACCCTCATACTAGCTTTAATACTGCCCTCAGGAATTAGCTAAACGTTTTAACTGAATTCTTCTAACTGGCTTTATTGACAACTGGTATAAATAGCCTATATTTACCTTCTTGTCTTTGAAATAAAATTATTTATTTCTACCTTATCATTTAAGAAGCTAAGTTTATGAAGCTCACAATGATAAACTGACGTAAGACTAAAATATAAGTCTAGCTATAGCACTTAAATCTAGTGTTCTTTCCTTTTTTTTCCATATTAGAGATGTTTCCTAAGGAAAATATGTCTATCTATTTTTCTTATATGTGTACTTCTACTGCCTAGAAATATGCCATACATATAGTAGATGCTCAGTTAACATTTATTTAATGAGTGTTTGATTCTGCCAAATATGCTTATCTCATCATTAAATCTAAACCACTCTCAAAAAAATTATGGAGCTCAGTGTTTAAACTAAAATTACAATAAAAGGGGAAAACATATAATAAATATCATTATCTGACTTATAGGTAGAGTAAGGCAATATTCTACATGTGTAATTCATTGAATAACTTTTGCCCCATTTTCCCAAATCATCAGCTAATATCTCTATTCCATGAATGGACGTTCATTTTTTGTTGTTTTAATATATTCTTTAGACCTATTAAAATAAAAACACCCCATAGAGAAGAATGAATTATTAAATAAAAATAAAACTAGGTTACATTAATTGGGTTTATTGGATCAAGTAGAAAAAACAAAGTAAAAAAGCTCAGGAAATTTTACCTGAAAATATGATACACTGATATGCTAATTATTTTTAAATTCAAATTTCATGAAGGTCAGCATATGATGGAAGAGGCTCTACTACAATATTCCCTTGTCTACCTTAAGGCTAGACCTTCCAGAGAGAACACAGTTGCCTATCTTCTCCCAGAAATCTTACTCTTCATCTATTTAAGAAAAGAAGACTAAGGAATGCAACCACACCTGGACAGACTTTTTACAAAGTATCTTCCTTTTGGACTCATTCAAATTCCAAAGAGAGTCATTTAAAAGTTAATTGCTGCCTCTGGTCCATTCCTTTTCCCTGATAATCATTTACTACCCCTCAAAAGAATTGCTTACAAACAAACAAACAAAAAATGGAATGAGGTTAATTTAATAAAAATGTAAATAGAAATTACTAAAATTGCACATATATCAACATTATCTTTACTATATTTTAAGTATTATATATGTTCAAATCATTTTATTTCTTTTTGAAATGCCCATTAAATTATGAAATAATTTTATCTCATTAAAATTTATAACAAAAATGATACTAAAAAAGGAATCACTTATGTTCCCCATTCCCTCTGCAGCCCTCCACCTTTATGGAGAAGATCAAATCAACATCAGTACCATATTGAGTTATTGGGTAATCATTCTTATGCAATTTCCCAATAATTACTCATGTTACATCAATCTGTATGCCTTAGCTCCTATGAAACAATCTATTGTCAGTTCACTTTCAAGGATCCTTCAGAGGGCAGAAAGGAAATTTTCCCTTGGTCTCTACAAAAGCAGTGGTAATAGGGAGTATTGGCAGTTATTGAAATTGAGCATTAAAGAGTGAAATATGAATGAACTTTTATTGACTATGCAAGATATGTATTTACAAATTTTTGCACATGTCTTCAATGTTAAAAAAATCAGCTAAATTGTTTCTATATCATTCTATTTTTCTCAAGGAAAAACTTGGGTTTCAGAAATGTTTGGCAATTTTCCCTAATTACTACATGGAGTGAATGAATGAACAAGAATTCATAACAACTTCAAGTGTCTTGTACTTTTCTACTAGTTTGAAATGTCTTTCTGAGGTAAGCAAGATGAAAATGTAGACTAGAATGTAAAGAGATGAGATTTAGAATACTATTCTCTGTCACCGTGCTAGACGAGAATTTTATCAAAAAGAAAAAAGAAACTAGAGATAAATGAAGATATAGAGATGCACTTTTAGATACTGACAAGTTGAGAGTTTTTTTCATTCTCTTTGAACCAATTGAAGCAGCACAGTGAAAAGCAGGTTATCATCACTTCACTTAAACTTCATGATGTTCAAGTGTACTTTAAAAAGGAAACAGTGAAAAATGGGTTTGAACAAATAGGCAATCACTTTCATTTTTATGTGTTCATTCCTTGTGGCTGCAAAATAATTTAGACTGGCCATTTGTAGGTTTTTAAGACCTTTGTCTTGCATAACTTTTAAGAAATTCAAATTATTCTTTCCTTCTGTTCAAAACATACATATTCATAAAAAAGAAAAACCTACTTACAAAAGAGATTTTAAAAAATATGTCTGACAAAAATAGACTCCTTTTTCTTTTGATCTCTTGAATAAAAAAGCTCTGTTATATTCCTCTATCTCATATAAAAAGGTTGAAGTAGTGTGTTGTTAATCATTTCATGGAATGTGACTATTAACATTTTTTAATTATCCTGTTAATCATTGTAAATGTCACCTGTTACAATATTCATATACTGGATCTATGTCATCCATTAGTCTAATTAATTAAAACCTCGGAGTTATTTATTGATTCATTAACTAATTGGGTAAAGTCCATATACCTCTATAAAATTTACTGAATTAAAATTTTGCATCTGAGCTATATTTATCTTTCATTCACTTTTTCATCCTCAAATCAGAGCATTTCAGATTTTTTGATGTTCCTATTTCTTTTATTTTATTTTCCTAGTCACCATGTTTAAAAAAGTATGTCTTTTACTTTTCAAGTTAGATGAAATAAGAAGCAACTGTGAAAAAAACCTCAAAAAATCCAGCCTTCATGGAAATTGCTTTTTACTGGAAGCAGACTAATCATACATAAAAATGGAGCAAATGAGTATATTATACAGTATGTTAGAAGGTAATAAGTGATATGAGAAAACACAGAACAGAATGAACAGGAAAAAAAAAATTAAACATTTTAAAAGAAATGGTCAGGGAAGACCTCTCAAAGGGTGGTAGTGTTCACCAGGGATTCGGGGGTTGAAGGGGTAGGTAGTCCCACATCTGAAGGATGTGGCGAGCATTGTGGAGGGGAAGGGCATACCTCCAACCCTTGCTAGGGAGAGGCAAAGATATAAAATGTAACCAAAATGTTAAGAAAAAAGAAAAAAACATTTGTCGGGTGTGGGGCAGGTGTGGGGAGGAGGAGAATATGGGTATATACATACATAGTGAGTGTGATGCACACCGTCTGGGGGATGGACACATTTTGAAGCTCTGACTCGAGGGGGGAAGAGAGACAAGGGCAATGTACATAACCTTAACATTCGTACCCCCATAATATGCTGAAATAAAAAAAAAATAAAAGAGAAAAAAATAGAAATGGGACCATAGACTACTTTTACCTTCACAGATTTTTGTGAAGAATCTACTCCTTTCTCAGTTTTCAAACATTCTCTCAATCTCTTCTCAATCCTTACTGAGCAGAATTCTTTCCATATATTCAGGCTTTTGGAAAGGACATATAAAGGCTTGAATCTAGAATCCCTCTGTTTTAAGTCTGGCCAAAATCCTCAAGACAATAAATTATAATTGTTACTGAAAGTTTGGCACTTGTCCTCGAGGCCACATCAGAAGAATGAGGACAAATGGTTTGAAGAGAAGGAAAGGGAGGTTTATTAATTTGCTGGAAAATGAGGAAAATGGAAGACTCACTTTTTAAAGTACCATTTCCCTATCTATTAGCAGAAATACAGAGCTTTTAAAGGATGAGTTTTCAGCTTCAGGATATTGTTGTTTACAGTTGATGGTTCAGATTGACCCCATCTCTGGCAAAACATGCTCATGCCTTCTGCCTGGACACTCCTGTTGAGCCATCTCCTGTGGTACAAAATAAAAACAAAAACAAAAACAAAGAACAAAGAACACTTCCCTGCCTTTCCAACTACTGGCCTGGGGCAGGGATGCAGGTTTTAATTCCCACAAAGACTGTGTTTGGGTGGGAGGGGGTTAGAGAGACAGCTTATAAAATGTTTAAATGTTTTTCAGGACATTCCCTCTGTCACATATTCCTCACTGTCAATTTTATCCTTCCATATCTATGGGAAGAGGGATGACGTAGTCATCAAACTACTTCCTGCTGAATTGGGATGATGTTTTTAGATGGAAGGTTTATACTTATATATGCTAATACAAAGCTTTGGCAGTAGACTTATTAAAATAAAGAATACAACCGATTACCAGGTGGAAAAAGGGGAATAAGCAACAGCTACAACTGTGAGGATTGACAAAGTGAAATGGAGGATACCTGATAAGAGAGATATTACCCTGCTTGGTATCTAAGATTCTGGTAGGTTTTTGGGTCCTTATTGTTGCCTTGTACATAATGTCTGATACAGGGCTGAGTGGGGAGCTATCAGTTGTACCCTGCAGGTTATCCGAGAGACTGGCTTCTGAAAATTCAGAAATCATATACAGGAATATCAAATGAGGTGTAGAATAGCAAACCTGTAGCAAGACAGATCAGCATAAGAGGCAATAGCTCAGGAAAATCCTCACTAAGGAGTTGTCTCTCCATTCTATAGACAGAACAAATCACCAAAGAAAGGTTAATGAAAATATCAACATTTTAATTTTTTCCATCTTCTTAAACAGATACTTTAGATCACTTAAAATATGCTACATATGCTATAGCCATAAAACCAAGTTAGACATCAATTGCATATTTTATTTTCCATGGGGAGGGACAGTATATGACTACTGAAAATCCTTTTTGGATTTCTTATTTTTCTGTATGTGTTGCTGAGTATGGCAAGAATACAAGGTGCTGGCAACTTTTCACTTCTGCCATCTTGTCATAATAACATTATGTTTATAGCAAGAAATGTTGAAAGATAAGGTATTATGGTACAAAGAGTAGGTTTGCTTACTACTTGATATAAAAAGAGCAGATTACCCAGGTCAGTGTTCTCCAACCGTAAAGCAAACCCACTGTCTATGCAACAATCTGCTGAGCTGCCTCATGTTATTTTCATGAGATTTGGGGCAAAGAAAACTGACACAAATATGCTTATGATAACTATAGGTGCTTGCTATGCCATGAGTAACAAAATGCTTTGTCTCTAATTCAGGAGTCTCTGGTCTTCTGTCAGCATATGTAACGCTTAGAGCAGCAGTCCCCAATATTCTTGGCACCAGTGACCAGTTTCATGGAAGACAATTTTTTCATGAACCTTGGTGGTGTAGGATGGTTTCAAGATGATTTGAGTACATTACATTTATTTATTTATTGTGCAGCCAAACCTCTCTGCTACTAATAATCTGTGTTTGAAGTCACTCCCCAGAACTAGCGTCATCATCTCAGCTCCATCTCAGATCATCAGGCATTAAATTTTCATAAGGAGCACACAACCTAGATCCCTCACATGTGCAGTTTACAGTAGAGTTTGCACTCCTCTGAGAATCTAAAACTGCCACTGATCTGACAGGAGGTGGTCCTTATGTGGTGATGAAAGTGATGGGGAGCAGCTATAAATGCAGATAAAGCTTTGCTGCCAAGCCTGCTGTGTGGCCCGGTTCCTAACAGGCCACAGACTATACTGGTCCATGGCCCAGGGCTTGGGAACTGCAGAGTTACAGGTATATAGCGCAACGGAAATCTTTCCCTTCACCCTTTGAATGTTGCAAAAGAAGGTCTGGCTGCCTGTGATCTGACAACAAAACATGAGAGGCTACTGTTGGAAAAGAAAAGGTGGCAGATTGACGAGATGGTGGACTATTGTCTCAAACACCGTCTCATCTTTCTTCTTACTGAGCAATTTATAAAGGAGAGGCAGAAGGGGAATCAGTGGCAGAAAGCAAGTTTTGTGCAAGTCATCATGATTTCTTTGATGCTTATCAGCAAACAATAGGTTTTCTGGTGGATCTTGTCATTAGCAGCCTATCTGGACTTTTGGTCTGTTTATCCTCAAGGTCGTTTTCTAATCTCGTGCCCAGAAACTGTGTAAACAAGCAGCAGGTTAATTCTGAACTTAAGACAGAACAAGCCTAAAGCATACTGGAAGCAAAATGGCTTCCCTTTTAGCTCTCTGGTGATATAGAATGAATGGCCCTTGGGGTGTGCTTACATGAAGGTTCACCAAAAATCAACTCACAAAAAAAAAGTAATTGGTAAAAAGGCATAAACAAGTATTAATGTGCACACGGGGGTGAGAACCACATAGTGATTACCCTTAAACCCCCAATGGGGTTCAGAAGCTTACATACCATCTTGAGGTTACAGAAAGAATGGGGGATTGAATCCTGGCAAAATGTGTTATGGTGGAAAAACTGGTTGTGGGAGGAGGAGAAGAGAAGGCCTGCTAACAAATTTCATCTTGTTACATAGATGAAATCCCACAGGTAGCAACCTACAGAGAGAATAAATGGTAAATGTTTCTTTTAGACCCATATAAGTGTCAGATTTTCAGTTATTTTTTCCTAGATCTGAATAGGAGAAGGCCCTTAGAGAAAGCCTGGCTTCATCAATGCAGATTTTCTCTACAGATGCAAATCTTTCCCACAAAAGACAGCTTTGCAGGTCTAATTATTCACAGGCCCTCTAAACAACTATCTTAAAACATATGAAAGAAATATCTTTTGGGGTGAAATATTTTGATTTCCTTCACAGGTTAACATTGTAAGTTGTAAGTAGTGTCATGCCCAATCCCAGATCCAATAAAGAGTGATATACAAAGTATAGGAGAAAACTGAACTACTAGAATACGTTTCAGATAGAGAATATGGCTCCTGCTGGTATGGTGACTCTCTCCCCTAATCCCAGCTACTTGAGAGGCTAAGGTGGGAGGATCACTTGAGCACAGGAGGTTTAGGATACAGTGAACTATGAGCACACCACTTAACTCCAGCCTGGGTGAAAGAGTGAGACACAATCTGTCTGAAAAAGGAAGGAAGGAAGGAAGGAAGGAAGGAAGGAAGGAAGGAAGGAAGGAAGGAAGGAAGGAAGGGAAGGAGAGAGAGATAGAGAAAGAAGAAAGAAAGAAAAAAGAAAGAAAGAAGGAAAAAAAGAAGGAAAGAAAGAGAAAATATAGTTCTTTTTCAAAATTCATTCATAATGTAACATATTTATTCACAAATACAAATATAGTGAGGGAGGAGAGAGACATCACCAAAATCCTGCCTAACATGAGAAATATATCTCTTTAGCTTTTAATTTCATACAGTGGTTTATTTTCCAGATAAATTTTACCATGATTTTAATATTTTAGGTATATAAAGATAATAAAAGAGACTTAAGCCGAAGACACGAAACTATAAGAATTCTAGAAGAAAATGTTGGAAAAACTCTTATAGACATTGGCCTAGGGAAAGAATTAATGAACAAGACCCCAAAGGTAATCACAGCAACAACAAAAATAAATAAATGGGACCTAATCAAATTAAAATGTTTCTCAACAGCCAAGGAAACTATAACAAGAGCAAACAGACAACCTACAGAATGGGAGAAAATATTTGGATGCTACACATCTGATAAAGTGCTGATAACTAGAATCTATATAGAACTCAGGAAAATCAGCAAGCAAAAATCAAACAACCCTATCAAAAAGTGGGCAAAGGGCATGAACAGAAACTTCTCAAAAGAAGATAGACTAATGGCCAATGAACATAAAATGCTCAACATCTCTAATCATAAGGGAAATGCACATCAAAACCACAATTTGATGTCACTTATCTCCAGTAAGAATGGTCTTTATCAAAAAATCCCAAAATAATAAATATTGGCATGCACGGAGAGATAGGAACACTTATACGCTGCTGGTGTGACTGCAAACTAGTACAACCTCTATGCAAAATAATAGGGAGATACCTCAAAGAGCTAGAAGTAGAACCACCATTGATCCAGCAATCCCGTTACTGGGCATCTACCCCAAAAAACAAAAGACATTCTATTAAAAAAAATCATCTGCACTAGAATATTTATAGTGCACAATTCACAATTGCAAAGATGTGGAAACAACCCAAGTGCCCATCAATACATGAGTGGATTAATAAAATGTGGTATATGTGTACCATGGAGTTCTACTGAGCCATAAAAAACAATGGTGATCTAGCACCTCTTGTATTATCCTGGGTAGAGCTGGAGCCCATTCTACTAAGTGATCACAAGAATGGAATAACAAGCACCACATGTACTCATCATCAAATTGGTATTAACTAACTTAACTGACCACCACTTAAGTGAACATATAGTAGTAACAGTAATTGGGTGTTGGTCAGGTGGGAGGTGGGAGGAGGGGATAGGTATATACACACCTAATGGGTGTGGTGCACAATGGGGGATGGACATGTTTGAAGCTCTGACTCGAGTGGGGCAAAGGCAATATATGTAAACTAAACATTTGTACCCCCATAACATGATGAAATAAATATGCATAAATAAATTTTTAAAAAGATAATACATCACAGCTTTAGAAATCTGTTTTATTTTGTAGAGTAACATACAAAGCAGTGGTTCCAACCATTTGAAATATCATTCTGTGGAAAGAAAGCAATGTTTGGCACCATGAGCTTATACTAACTTAAATAGTCAATCTAATTTATATTTTACTTAAAAATTGTTTAAAAATGACAGTGTCCTACTTTCTAGTCAGAAAATAATTTGAAATCAAGTTCTTTACTTCAAAATAATTACAAGGAAATGTTGCCAAAATAAATTGAAATATTCACTTTGGTCTCCTGTTTGAGATCTGAGATAAGACAGCCTTTTAGCTAAGAAAGGGAAATTAAATTCATTTTTACAAAAGGTATCTTGAAGCACTTAATTTTTTTCTTAATCTATATTTTTAAATTATTTTCTTTTGAAGATGCATTGAACTGCTTTAATTGGGGGAAAGCACATAGAGGCAGCTCATGTTAAATTCCAGCTAAATTGATTTTTGGTATGCATAACAAGGGCCCATAATATTAGCCACCGTGGACAGATTTAATGTTTTCATATTTATTATTGTATTTTCTGTTTTTGTAATCATGATAAATTTGGCAAAACTCACTTTTAACACTTTACTATGTACAGAGGAAACTGTTACAAAAATAGGAGGGAAATCAACTGAATTAACAAGGATGTTTTCTGACAACTTTAATAGCACAGAACAACATATATTGAAACCATGACTTACATTTTAATAAACAAAAACATAAACTTTAAAATTGTAAAACCTCAACAAGAGCAAGCAGGCATCTTCTATCAAGGGTTTTCATACTTTTATACCCTGATACTGAAGCTAGAAGACAACTGAGGATCAAAAATCAGCTACAGAAGAAAGTACTCCTGCTCAATAAAAAACAATTTTCTGGACATCATGTAATCGGGAAATTTTCATACTGACCACATAAATTTCAAGAGACTTATGAAATGATACTCTACCTGTCATTTAAAAAATAGCACTTAGCATGTTTTACAGGATATTTATTTGCTAAATGAGAAGGACAGAAATAAATTCTGGGTATAAGACTAGGTCATTAACACTAAGTAGCACAAGCAGAAGTGATAAGTTGGTACAGAAATTAGATGAGAATCAAAAGGAAAAATAATGCAGACAGCCTGGAATTCCACTCATACTGGACAGTTACATATTGGCATTCTAATATCAGAGACAAAAATACCCAAGAATTAAATCAGTCTTGTTATTTCACATATAAGAATGTGTATGGGATGTGCATGTTTAGGCAGATAGTAGGTTAGAAATGGGGCAAGGAGATAAATGTAGGGCTGTTATTAGTTAAATATTAATAGTAATATGGAGAAAAGGAAATTGTACCAATAATGACAGAACACTTATTGGAATGCCATGTTATGATTTTGAACTAGCTAATATTTTCT
>VSMD01007195.1:0-26924 GCA_008750895.1 Mirza zaza | reverse complement strand
TCTTCTCCTTCTTCAGACAAGAAAATGGAATTCTGGAGGTGCATTCACTGCTAGCTGTCCTGGGGGAACTTTTCTGTTTTATGTGATTTGAATCCCTGGCAAGTGGCAGTAAAGAATGCTGTAGGAGTGGGGTCTTTGAATATATATTTACGTGCCAGGCACTTTTCTCAGCACTTTCACAGGCAGTAATCCATTTCATCCTTACTGTAACTCCTTGGGGAATGGTCCCAGGAAGTTAATATAACCTGTGGGTAACAGATGGAGTTGGGATCAGAACAAAAGCAAACTGGCTCCAATGACTTTGCTCTAAACAGCTCCCATGGTTAGTCTGGTGTTTGTTTTTCCCACGTTGAGCCTGCCTTAGAGAACTTGTGGGGAGATGGGATAATAGAACATGGGTGGCGAAGCTTAGAGTTGAGCCAGGGCTTGCTGAGGATGCTGATGCAGAAATCAGAAAATATGGGACCTGACCTCTTCCCATCTCTAGGCCTTCATTTCTTCCTTGTAAATTATGGCTGATCATGCCCAACTAAACCAATTCAATGAGGGTGACCATGCATGTGAATACTTGGTAAAGAAACTCAAAATCAAATGCCTAAACCACAGGTACCCAATTCAGAGTGCCTGGGTTTGAATCCTGGCTCTACAATTGAGTAGCTGTGTGACCTTGCTTAAGTTACTTAACCTCTCTGTGTCTCACTTTCCTTACCTGGAATATGAAGATAATAATAGTATCCACTGCATGAGATTATTGATAGCATTATACACTCAGTGGTTGTGGAATAGAGAGCACACAGTGATATGGGCCACCATCACTGCACACTATGAAGGATGTATACATTCAGGAATGGTGAATGTATATATATTATTTCATATATAAGCCAAACTTAGATCTGCAATATGGGCAGTCGCTGTTGCTACTTGATGCTGTGTAGATTTTCACAAAAGCATCTGAAGCTGAGAGAATTGAGAGAAATAGCATGAGGAAGAACATCATAGCATATAAAGGTATTTCAAACATGGATCTTTCATCTGCTTTCTGCTTTGTTGCCTGAAAGAAGATAGTTTATAATATGTGCTCTGCCAGTTGAGGTTGGCAGTCTTGAAATCCAGGTCTACATCTGGCATGACTTATGTTCAAATGTTTGCAGCGTCTCCCTTGGTGGTGCAATTTGGGTTCCCCAAATGTACTAAGTTATTAGGAAGTCATTGGTAATGTAAAAGCAGTAGGGTATCCCGAGGAAAGAGAAGAGAAAAGAGAACAGGAAGTTTCAAAGAAAGTAACACAATGTTTTCCTCCTTTTTCAGGAGCAGCACCTCTAATTTCTTCAGCAAATCATCCTTGCCCACTGGCAGTCAATGTAGTTTAAGTAGAGCTAATGTTACTTATCATGTCTTCCCTGATTGAGGGGTGGGAGTTGACCCAGGGTTGGCCAATGAACACACTTTATCCCTCTCGAGATTGGTTCATGGATGGGCACTTGAGCAGAGCCAGGCCAGTGAGAATCAACTCTGGGACATGTGTTGATGAAATTAGCAAAGGGAAGTTGTTATTTCTACCGAGGCCACTAGCTATGTGGAGTCAAAAGTTGGAGTGTTTGGCAGCCAATCATGCCATCATTTTAGGGGCAACCTCATTGAAAATGGAGCCAAGAGGGAAGTGGAGCTTAGAGTCAAAGAAAGGGAGATGACATCATTTGAACCCCCGTGTCAAACCATACCTGAGCCGGACCTATCTCTGGACTTCTCAGTTACAGGACAGTAAATCCTGTCATTCATTCTCTCTCTCTCTGTCTCTGTCTCTGTCTCTCTGTCTCTGTCTCTGTCTCTCTCTCTCTCTCTCCTTTCCTTGTTCTCTTTTCACCCTGTCTCTTTTCTGGCTGGGATTCTTGTTATAGTGATGTGTGTTCTCAATTTTACCTATGTCTGTCTCCAACCTTCCCCAAATTATAGAAAGGTAACATCTCTCTGTAGGTCCTATAGTCCTATTCAACAAACCCGAGCATAAGGCTCTTAGAATGATTAAAAGACTATCTGAAAGCTCAAGCAGAATCTCATTTTCCTGGGGAAATAAGTTCTTCAAATTAATAAAAATATCCACGTCTAGATTGTGGAACACAAACTCATTTTCCCAGGTTTAAAAACCTCCCAATAGATACCCAACTCTATTAAAATGCTGAGGGCTTTTATGGAGCTATGCTGAAAAGAGAAGTAACAGATGCCTCCCTAAGTGATAAACACATGTGACCCGTGGGTCCCGTTCGTCATATCTGAAGCAACACAAGGAACATTGAGGGTGTCGGGGAAGTGAGAGGAACAATGAGGGGTTCTTTACAAATCAGTTCACTGTTCAAGCAGAAAACAGGAAAACAATAAGCTAACCTTTCATTGTGTCCATCTTGCCTTTCAGTTAGAGAATGCAAACCTAATTAGATTTGGAAAATGTTCTATTATCCTTCTCTCATCGAGGAGAGAAGAAAATACAGTGCACAGAGCTTCCTGGAAGCCAACGTCCCATTGAAAATTCCGAATGAAATAATCATAGCTGCTGGGTAATACAGCTCACAGTGACTTTTATAGAAATTCAATACTATTACTTATCTGTGTGGATTCTCTTTAAAATTCTGGTGTGATTGGCACATAATTAAAGGCTAGAAAAGAAAAGGAGACAGGTTATACTTGGACAACCATGGAATCTGGGGTTTTTGACTTGCTATCAGACATTGATTGCATTTGCCCATTCACTATATATTTATTGAGCATTTATTGCATGCCAAGCGCAGCTCCACATATTGGGGTACAGCACAGTCCAGGCCATCGTCCACGTGGAATTCACTGTCTGGTTAGAGACACATCCAAGCCAGGTAAGCATCCGAATAATCGTGAGTGAAACTACAAGGTGACTTCAAGGAGTACAATTACTTTGATGAATATAAATAATGTAAAGAAAGAGTGACCACCGGGGGTTGGCATCTTCAGATAAGTGATTGTAAGCCCACAAACCAACGCCAATTATCATTAGCACAAAACAGATTTTGTTGGAAGTACAAGCATACCTCGTTTTATTGCACTTTGCTTTATTGTACTTTCTAGATATGGCATATTTTATAAATCGAAGGTTTCTGGTACCCCTGCAGCAAGTACGTCTATCAGAGCCATTTTTCCAACAGCATGTGCTCACTTCATGTCTCTGTGTCCCTTTCCCATAGTTCTCGCAATATTTCAAACTTTTTCATTATAATATCTGTGATTAGTAATCTTTGATATTACTATTATAATGGTTTTGGGGCTGCACAAACCGCACCTGTGTAAGATGTCAAACCTAACGGATAAATGGTGTGTGTGTTCTGACTGCTCCACTGACCAGCTGTTCCTCCTTCACTCTCCCTCTCCCAGGGCCCTCCTATTCCCTAAGACAGAGAAGTATCAGAATTAGGCTAATCGATAACCCTACAATGGCCTCTAAGTGTTTAAGTGAAAGGAAATGTCGCGAGTTTTTCACTTTACATCAAAAGCTAGAAACGATTAAGTTTAGTCAGGAAGACACGTTGAAAGCTGAGATAGGTTGAAAGCTTGGCCTCTTACATCAAACAGTTAGCCGAGTTGTGAAAATTTTTTAAGAAAGTTGAAAGTGCTACTCCAAGGAACCCACAAATGATGGGAAAGTGAAATGGCCTTAATCCCGATATGGAGAAAGTTTTAGTGGTCTAGACCAGGCGTTCTCAAACTACGGCCCGCAGGCCACATGCAGGTGTTTTTGGCTGTTTGTTTTTTTACTTCAAAATAAGATATGTGCAGTGTGCCTAGAAATTCGTTCATAGTTTTTTTTTTTTTTTGTAAATGCTACTCTTTTTTAATAGCTTTATTGTGATACATACAATTCAATAAAGATGCAATTCAATAAATTGCATATACAACTCACACATTTATAATGTACAATTCAATCATTTTTAGTATATTGGCAGTGTTGTGCAACCATTGCCACAATTAATTTTAGAACATTTTCTGGCCCTCCAATGGTCTGAGGGACAGTGAACTGGCCCCCTGTTTAAAAAGTTTGAGGACCCCTGCTCTAGACAGAAGATCAAACCAGCCACAATACTCCCTTAAGCCAAAATCTAATCCAGAGTGATACTGCAACTCTCTTTAATTCTATGAAAGCTGACAGATGGGAGGGAGCTACAGAAGAACAGTTTAAAGCTAACAGAGTTTGATTCATGAGGCTGAAGTAAAGAAGCCATCACCATAACATAAAAGTACAAGGTAAAGCAGCAAGTGTGGGCAGAGAAGCTGCAGCAAGTTATCCAGATCTAGCTAAGATCACTGATGAAGGTGGCTACACTGAACAACAGATTTTCAATGGACACAAAACAGCCAAAACAGTAGCAAGAAGATGCCGTCTAGGACTTTCAAAGCTGGAGGGGAGAAGCGATTGCCTGGCTTCAAATCTTCAAATGACAGGCTGACTCTCTTATTAGGAGCTACTGCAGTTGGTGACTTTAAGTTGCTCATTTACATTTTGAAAGTCCTAGAGCCCCATGCTATGCTAAATCTACTCTGCTTATGCTCTGGAAATGGAACAAAGCCAGGATGACAGCACATCTGTTTACAGCATGGTCTTCTGAAAACTTTAAGCCCACTGTTGAGAAACTATTGCTCAGAAAAATATATTCCTTTCAAAATATTACTGGTCATTGTTAATGCCCCTTATCACCCAGGAGCTGTGCTGGAGATGGACAAGGAGATGAACGTTGTTTTCATGCCTGCTAACACAACACCCATTCTGTAAACCACGGATCAAGGAGTAACTTAGACTTTCAAGTCTTAGTATTTAAGAAATACATTCCATAAGGATATAGCTTCCATGGGTAGTGATTCCTCTGATGGATCTCGAAAAGTAAATTGAAAACTTTCCAGAGAAGGTTCACCGTTCTAGGTACCATTAAGCACATTGCTGACTCATGGGTGGGGTCGAAATATCAACATGAACAGGAATTTGGAAGAAGTTGATTCCAACCCTCATGGATGACTTTGAGAAGTTCAAAACTTTAGTAGAGGAAAGAACTATAGATGTGGTGGAAACAGTAAGAAAACTAGAATCAGAAGTAGAGTCTTGTCTTTGGCCATACCACCCTGAATGCACCCCATCTCGTCTGATCTCATAAGTGGATCCTGAAGCTGTGACTGAATTGCTGCAACCTCATGATAAAACTTGAACAGATGAGGGGTTGCTTTTTATGGGTAAGCAAAGACAGTGTTGCCTTAAGATGGAATCTGTGCTTGGTGAAGACGCTGTGAACATTGCTGAAATGACAACAGAGGATTTAAAATATTATGTAAACTTAGTTGATAAAGCAGCACCAGGTTTGGAGAGGATTGACTCCAATTTGAAAGGATATACCATGGATAAAATGCTGTCAAACAGCATAGCATGATACAGAGAAATCTTTTGTGAAAGGAAGAGTCCATTGATGCCCCAAATGTCACTGTTGTCTCATTTTAAGAAATTGTCACAGCCACCCAACGTTCAGCAACCACCACCCTGATCAGTCAGCAGCCATCAACAAGGAAGCAAGATCCTCTACCAGCAAAAAGATTATGACTAGCTAAAAGATTAGATGATTGTTGGTGCTTTTTTTTTAGCAATAAAGTATTTTTATTTTATTTAGAGAGAGGTTCTTGCTTTGTCACCCAGGCTGGAGTGCAGTGACATGATCATACGCTACAACCTCCTGCCTCAACCTCAACCACTACAACCTCAGCCTCCCAATTTAATCGGAACTACAGATACACGCCACTATGCATAGCTAATTTATTTTATTTTATTTTTAAAGAAAGAATCTTGCTATGTTGCTGTAAGCTGGACTTAAACTCCCAGCCTCAAGCAATTCTTCCAGCCCGCCCCAGCCTCCTGAAGTGCTGGAATTACAGGTGTGAGCCATCACTTGCAATAAAAAATTGCAGGTGGCTGCAATGAAGTAAGTTTTAATTAAGCTATGAAAATTGCTATTTTAGGCCGGGTGCAGTGGTTCACGCCTGTAATCCTAGCACTCTGGGAGGTCGAGGTGGGCGGATTGCTCAAGGTCAGGAGTTCGAAACCAGCCTGAGCAAGAGCGAGACCCTGTCTCTACTATAAATAGAAAGAAATTAATTGGCCAACTAATATATATAGAACAAATCAGCCAGGCATGGTGGTGCATGCCTGTAGTCCCAGCTACTCGGGAGGCTGAGGCAGGAGGATCGCTTGAGCCTAGGAGTTTGAGGTTTCTGTGAGCTAGGCTGACACCACGGCACTCACCCTAGCCTGGGCAACAAAGCGAGACTCTGTCTCAAAAAAAAAAAAGAAAGAAAATTGTTACTTTAGACATAATAGACTACAGTATGTTGTAAACATAACTTTTATATGCACCGAGAAACCAAAAAGTTTGTGTGATTCACTTTATTGTGGTATTCGCTTTATCGCAGTGGTCTGGAAGCAAACTCACAGTATCTCCAAGGTATGCATGTACACATCAAGGCTCAAGAAACAAGCCGTGAATATGAGCAGGGATGAAAAGATCAGAAGCAGCAGGAGCCAGCCACGATCATGCTTGAAAACAACACAGGTGCCAGCAACATAGGTTGAAGTTGCATTCTCCATGTTGCCACCTCCCCAAGAATATGTGTCCACCATCCTTGAGTCTCCACATCGTTCCCTTCAGATCTGGAGCCCTTGACAGGATCATCAAGTCACAGGCTCATACCTATATTTTGGCTGCCAGGGAACATGGAGAGGATTCTATGCTTCCGTTGGGTTTTGTAGCAGGAGGCTGGGGCCTCTGCTTTCCAACATGATCCAGACCAAGAAACATTCACCCGAAACAGAAATCATGTTCAAACTGAGTATTTCAAAAAATGGTTAGTAACCACTCCATGGATGTTTGCTATTCAGGATCAGGAAAGTGACCAAAATATTATCACTCTTGGGACAGTCTATAATTTACTAAAGAACAAAGATCAGAACAATTAAATAGATATTCTTAATAAAGATAAACTTCACCACTTATATCCAAAAATTCCACCTGTTTCCATAAAGAAAGAAGAACATAAGACTTGTAAGTAGCATGTATTAAAAAGGCCTGGGAGTCTTGGTGACTGGCAAACATAATGTGAGTCAACAGTAAACGGTGGCTGACAAAACGGCATCCATCCCCATGGAAACAAAACCAAAGGGGATTAGGAAGACTGAGAAGGGAAAACACACTTGAGGCTCTCCTCCTGGCTCATGGCTAACCCAGGTATTTTTCCAGAGTTTATTTTTACAGATGACATAAATAATATAATGTTCTGACCACCCTTTCTAAGATTATGAAGCTTGTGTGTCAAGATTATGTGTCTTGTTACCATGAGGCTAAAGAGTAAAGTTGCAAACTTTTCCAGGAAGTTGAAGTCTCCATAGTCAGACACACCAGAAATGAGCAACTGATTCCACCTAAGTCTTAGGTTGGAGGAAAATGATAATAGAACCAAACGGATGGGGTTAGTGTAAAAATTAAATGAGATAATACATGGAAATTGATATCTACTGCCTAGCATGTGGGAAGTGTTCAATAAACGTCAGCTATTGCCTTTGCAAAGAATGTTTCACAGCTTCTAAGAGTAGCCAGTTGTAATCTCAGAATGGCACACAAATCGGCCAATTAATAGATACTCATTGGGTTGAAATATCTGCTTAGAATTACCTACAAAAACGAGACTTTGTAAAACAAACACAAACAGAAAAGAACCTGAATGACCCAATGTAACTCATTTCTCATCTTAATATAGAAGAATCTCTTCGAATTAACAGGGTACTATTCAAAAGCTGTTTCTGTGATCCTACTGAAATTGGAAGGAGCTCCATAAATATTCAAACCTGATGTTAGCCACAATCCATGTGGGTGTTGGCCAGCTGCATTGACCATGGCTCTGGTCACACCCCATCTCTTTCCACTCAGTCACTTCATGACAATAGAAATCTAGTTCCAAATAATCACAAATAAAATTTATGATCTTCCCTTGCGTGTTCTGCTGAAATCTCATTTTATGAGAATATTAGGAAAAAATGGAAAGGGAGTTGTTAAAATTTTATGCAACAAAGAATATTTTATAGAGGAGAAATGTGCCTCTGTTACATCCAAACCAGAACACTGATGGCATAATTTATCATATTTATTTACTGTCATGTGTATGGTTTATATATTCTGCTTGATACTTTATAAAAATGTGTCACACAAACTCTCAACTTTGTAAGAGTTGGACAACACTTGTCTTATTCATCTTACATTTTAATTTTTCATAAAAGAGAAAAATTAATCAGTAGACCAATTGGAGATGAAGGCAGTAGACAAGCCTTTTGAGTTTGTGAGCAGCAGGCGTTCACAGGGGAGATAAAAACAACATGCATTAAATTCCAGGCCAGAGCTCCATAAAGTATATATATTTTCCTGGGAAGGGGGGAAAGATTTTTAATAAGCCACAAGTGAGGGCATGCTTGACTTTGCTTTATTTTCTGTGGACTATCAAGTAAACCATCTTTAATATCAAGCTTATTTTTATCTCCTACGTTCAGCCAGGGCTTATACTCTTCTCAGCAGGGCACTTTGATGGAGCCAATAAATTGAATTTTCAGCCTTACAAAGGAGCAATCGGAAATCAGATCCAAGACAGAGTCTATTCCTATTCAGCTGTAAGTCAGAGATCCAGCAGGAGGTGGGTTAGTTTTGCTTTGTTTGGTTGTCTTAATGTGGTTTCTGGTGGGTAATAAGGCAGTTTACCAGAGTTCAGCTTATTTATCCCTCAACTACAACTTTCCTCCATGTTATTTTGGCCACTAGCTTTTTAATGATGACTTTTTTTGTGCAAAATAGAATGCTTTATTTCTTCGCTCAGGCATTTACTCATTCATTCATTCAATACACATTTAGGGATAAGATTATGATCGAAGCTGTGGTGTATACTGGCTGGGTGCAGACCCTGCCCTCCAAGAGTTCTTAAAAAGTGAATTATCCAAAAATTAAAAACTATAGCGATGATTTTATCCTCATGACCTGACCTACCAAAAATTATGCTCGTTGCTTTAGCCTGGAGTCAAATTCTAGGGGTGTAGAGGGAGGGAGCCTTAGAATGGCACCAAGTGGCCATGTGGACCAGGAAGCCAAGCCATGTTTTGAGTGCCAGTTCTGACACTAACTTCCCCTGGGGCCTTAGACAAATAAATGAGTCTTCTTTGGCTTCAACATATGCATCTATAAAATAAGTAGGTGGGATGAAGTATTCTCTAAATTCTCTTACACTCTCAAATTTCAAATCAGTTTGTGTGTCTGATGCAAGTCACCTCTCTTACGGATGAGGACTTGTTCGAGTCCTCCCCAGCTAGGAAGTGGGAAGTAGAGATTGAAGTCTAAACCCTCTGCCATTCTCTGCCAAGCTAGAAGCAACATCCTGGTAGGGAGCTGATTAAGTGCAGGCCACAGACATGAGTTTTTGGTGAGGAAGTTGTTTTGTTTGTTTGTTTGTTTGTTTGTTTTCATATAATTGAATTATTTAACAGTAGGTAAACATTGGGAAATTTCATAAAGTCATGTGCATTCATGACTCCCCTTATAAAATAAGAGGATCTAACAAGACTCTCTTATGCTCCCCTATGTCAACAATTGGCTGGAGATAGTCAAAGGCTACCCTTTCCAGTGACCTACTTAGTCATGTTTGCTGCAGTGCTCACTACTCCCTATTGTTTTATTACAGAGCTTTCTTTCCTTCTTTGTATTACTTGCCTTGTCCTTTAAGGCAATGAGTTTGCAAAGCACATACTAAAACATAAATGGATATATGAGTCTATGTGTGTGCATGAGTATGTGGGAATGGAGAGGAAGAGAATACATTTTCTTGTAAAATTTATGACTATATCTAAAATAAGAAAAGAACTAGGCAAAAATCACTAGTATGTTTTATTCCCAATTAATAAGTAATTAAAGTTTTGGACTTAACCTTTACTTACTTCATTGAATGGGCAAAAAGAAATGGAAATGCCATTCAGAACTTAGTTATCATTTAAATAACTCATCAGCATTAGCTTTGCAGATATCTGTCCTTTGTTCTGTGCAACCTAATAACCACAGTATGTGTAAAGACTTTCAGATAAAACACACACTGCAAGGGAAGAAAGCTTGGTCATGAGAAATGATAGATTGTTTTCTTTAAAGCCTGCCTGTTTAAAATAGGAACACACAGCTAAACTGGATCATTTTCAATCTTCTTAAACACTTTGAACTCAGCTTATCTTGCTACCAACTCAGATTGGTTAATTAAAGAAGAAAAAAAAATGTTTTCATCTTGTTTTCATTCTATAATTCTTTTTTTTTTTAAGTGCAAGCCATTTTCTCTGTAGCTTTATTTATTACTTTATTCCGGGATGATTTCACCATGATTTAGTATTTGTTTTCCCTCATTTTTCTATTTTTCCTTTGTTCGGTGGAAGATAAAATAGTTAATTACATGTTTATATTAGAGATTGAGAATGTTTTAATAGGACACACTTTCCTCTTGCTTCAATTCAGTCCACTGTACACATTTTTCTTCATAGTTCAAATGAAAAAGTAACCATTAATTGTACCTTATTATTCCTTACATATATATTTTTTGCCTCTTCCAAGGAAAAATACTTTCACCACTCCAAGTTTCCCAATAGTGATCAGTCTTTTCTGTCCTTGAGTTGACTAGAGCAGTTAAGATTAAAAAAAATTAAAATATTATCAGTTTACCAGACTTTTTTTTAACATGTTGTCTGAAGAAAAGAACCTAGAAAAGGCATAACTTGAGCAGAATTACTTTCTACCCAAGAAAGTTTTTCCTTTAAGGCAAAGATACTCCTCTCTCTTTCTGAAGGTCAGTCATTGGAATGCAGTGAAACCTTTCTCAAGACTATGATTTCTTCTCTGGTGCTGAGAATTCCTACGAATGTTATGCAAGGTCTTAAAATGTCCCTTGTCTTTTCTCTGACAGCTTGTTGTTCTGCATCATTTACTGCTTTCAAACAATGTTTTTAAAAGAGATGGCAGTTTTGCAGAGAAAAAGTGACAGTACATGTGAGACTTTTTCCCCCTCATCTATATAGATAAGAAAGGTGTCATTTTGAGATTGAGTTTATTTCCTCTAGCATCTGAAGAATGAGTTGCCCACAATATGCGATTATGTGGCTCAGGACAAATAATTTCACAGATATAGCAGCTATAGGCTCACTGGAGAAGAGTCATGGGTGATATCTCATGCAAAGGTGCATGATGCATAATTCAAGACATATAAAGACATTGGGAGGAAGTTTAGAAAGTATGACTGTTTCTATTCAACCTTAGTGAAACAATCTTTCTGTCCTTATATATCCATTTGTTTGCTCTTCCCTTCATCATCATAAAGACTTTCTGGAGCAGATCAAGATCCACTGGTAATGGGGAAAAATATGCTTTCAAGTTTCTGGACAGTACCCATTACTGTTCATTCTGGTATTTTAATTCAAGGGATATTTCTTTTCAAGGTGGAAGTAAAAAGAAAATGAAGCATATTACCAAAAAAAAAAAAAAAAAAGGTTCATCAAGATGATAGCTATAAGTACAATGTTTAGCAAAAATAAACAAACAAAATCAATGTGATTTCCAGAATGCTAGGACTCTACAGTATTATTTGCTGTAAAGAACCTATGTTCAATACTTTTGTAAAACATAATTTTAATTTTTAAAATAATTTTAATATGATGTTACTTCTAATTATTTAATGGTATTAGCTTTTTCCTATGTTATTCAAACAAGTTAGATTAGATGTGTAAATATTTATTAAAATTATGGTTATATCCCTATTAGTTCTATTTTTTTTTGAGACAAAGTCTTGTTTGGTCACCCAGACTGGAGTGCAGTGGCATCATCCTAGCTCAAACTTCTGGGCTCAAACAATTCTCCTGCCTCAGCCTCCCGAGTAACTGGGACTACAGGTGTGAGCCACCACACCACCCAGCTAATTTTTTTTTCCTTTTCTTTCTTTCTTTTTTTTTTTTTGTACAAACAGGGTCTCGCTGTGTTGCTTAGCTGGTTTCAAACTCCTGGCCCTAAGTAATCCTCCTGCCTCAGTGGCCCAAATATCCCCATTGATTCTGTTTTTAAAACCATAAAATGTTTATGATTTTGATGAGTATATATTTTATTTAGATTTTTGTTGTCTGGAAATGAGCCCTTGGAAACAGTCTTTGAATTTTGATTGATGAAAACATCAATCCATATAACCGAGAACCTGCTCTGTTCTGGCTGGCTGTGTGGATCAGATACGCTGACTAACAGGCACACCTTCAGCTCACATGGTACCAATTTTCCTGATTTCATGGCTCTTTGAGTTGTACTATATCCATCCGCTTTCTTTCCTTCCTTTTTCTTTTAGACAGAGTCTTGCTCTTTCACCCTGAGTAGAGTGCGGTGGCATCATGGTAGCTCATCATAACCTTGAACTACTGGGCTCAAGCGATCCTCCCACCTCAGCCTCCCAAGTGACTAGGACTACAGTCATGAGCCACCATGCCGGGCTAGTTTTTTCTATTGTTAGTAGAGATGGGGTCTCACTCTTGCTCAGGCTGGTCTTCAACTCCTGACCTCAAGCAATCCTCCCGCCTCAGCCTCCCAGAGTGCTAGGATTACAAGCATGAGCCACTGCACCTGGCCCTTTCCTTCCTTTTAGCCAGTATTTATTGAGTACCTATTATGGGCCAGGATGTGAATAAAACAAAATCATCATATCCAAGGAGCTTACAGTCTAAGAGAGAGAGATACAAAAAAATAAATATTTATGTGATACTATGTGAAAAGTGTGACTTTAATAAAAAAAACTGAGTTTGGTGATAAAGAATGATGAGGCAACAAGTCAAATCACTTAAGGAAGATGTCAGGCTGTCCATGAAAAATAAGGAAATTAAAAAAAAAAAAGATAAGGGGAAAAAATCTTTTTGTTAATTATTTTTCAAGGTCAAGAGGAATGAGAATATCATATTGTAAACAGTACCAAAAAAACACCTCAAAGCATCTTTTTCATGATTATAGATCCAGGCAAAACTATGAGTGGTATGTGTTCAGCAATTCACCAACAAGCGTTATGGAGAGCCTGCTCTGTGTCAGACACAGATCAAGGCCTTGGAAGCGCCACAGTAAACAAAGCCAAGCCCCTGGCTGGAGCGCGGGGGTGCGCGTGTGGCTGCCAGGCTGTGCACGCACAGCAATCTCAGGGGCACGCTCTCATAGACTACGCTGCACACCCCCTGGGGGTGGGAAACACAGCAGCTCTGCTCTGAATGCAGCACGCATTCTAGTGAAGGGAAAACAGATCATACACAAACAAATAAAACTATCTAATGGAAGTGCTTTGGGGAAAAAAAAATATAAAACAGGGTAAGGGAGAGAAGAGTTAGGAGAGCTATTTCGGATTTTGCAGTCAGAGCAAACGTCCCTGATAGAGTGGTATTGTGTGATCTGACTCATTGTCTATCAGAACCATGCTAGCTTCTGTTTTAACAACGGACTGCAGAGGGCCGAGGCAGAAACAAGGAGACCATGACAATAGGGGACAGTTGTAATAATTCCAGTGAGCGATGACCCTGGCTCGGGCCAGGTGATAGCAGCAAAAGAGATGGAAATGTATTTAGAAGGCACGGCGGAATTTGCTAATGGATTAGAGATGGAACACGGAGAAAGGGAGGCATCAAGAATGACTCTAAGGTTTCTGTCCTGAGCAACTGAGAGAATGGAACACTATTTACTGGGGCGTGGAGGAGCAGTGTGAGAGGAAATCGGTTCTGATTTAGATGTGTAAAGTCTGAGATGCCAATTAAAAATCCAGACGGAAATGTCAAATAGGCAGATGGAGAGGTGAGTACGGAATTCAGGGGAGATATAGGAACTGGAGATATAATTTGGGAGTTGTTGCTACATAGTTAACAAAAAGCCTTAAGAACAGACAAAAATCCCCTACAGTAATAGTTCTCCGCCCTGGCTGTGCGTTGTAATCCCTAGGTGGCTTTCAGAAAGGACCGAGTCTTACACCAGACTAATTAAATCAAAACCTCTGGGGGTGCCACCAAGGCAGCAGTGTTTTTCAAAAGTTTCCCAAGTGATTCCCAAGAGCAGCTGGGGTTGAGGACTATTGAGTTAAGGAGTCAATGAACTAAGCCCTGGAAGACACTAGGGTTCATAAATCAGGAAGATGAGGCAGAATCGGCAAAGGAGAGAGTGACTGAGGTAAGTGGGACGTAGAGCAGTGCTCAGAAGCCTTTGCTTGTAAAGGGGCAGACAGTAGATATTTTGGCTTTGTGGACTCTGTCACCACAACTGAACCGTGCTATTGGGGCATGAAGGCAGCCTTTGCCAGTACCTAAAGGAGTGCAGCTACGTTTCAATAAAACTTTATTTGCAAAACAGGTGGTGGGCCAGATTTGACCCGTGGACTGTAGCTTGCATCCAGTAGAGCATCATGGGAATGGTCTTGGTGGCCTCCAAGCCGGATTATATGGTGAGCCCGTGTAGCAGGATGAACGAGGAGCCCGTGAGCAGTGTGGGTTCTGTCTTCAGTGAGGTCATGAAGCTATCGAAGCCGCCGCAGGATCACCAGAGCACATGAGCAGTCCTTACTCATTTACATGTTTCAGAACTTTCTGATCGCCGTGACTCATATACTGTGGGCAGGCAGGGAGTCAATAATAATCATGGATTTTTATAATTAAAAAAAAAGCCTTTTTCAAATAGAATACAACAAAGTGAGACAAATGCAATGCAAAATGAATCCATGAACAAATCTGTTAGTGTTTTTCCTTGAATGCTGAATATACTGATGCTTTCAGCAGGGGTACACAATTTTCTCAAGATATCCTATTTGGGGAATATTCCCCAAAATTCCCCCAAATTTTTCATCCCTCAACAGGCCGGATGGAAGCAGGCAATGCTCAAATGTCCTCCCACTGTGTTATATTGTGTTGCAGTTCTTGCATAATCTTTGGTTGGACATAACTGATATTGATTTGAACATATAGACAACATTCCAGATATATACCAATCTCTTGGGTAGATCCATCTTCTTTAGCCATCTTCTCTGACTAAATTAACCAGATAATTGTTACATTTTATCTCACTTCATGCTGTTGAAAATCAGCCTCAATAACAAGAAAAAGAACAGGAGAATTGTGTGGTATGAAGCCAGTGTGTTACAAGGTATTTCAGTTCAAACGAATAGTATAAAATGGAGATTTGTGTTTTATTTATTCAACCCACGTATTGATTCTAACTAAGTAGCGACACTTAAGATGAATAGAGTGTCATCTTGGCTACTGATGTGCTCACAGCCACGTTGCTAGACAGTTCAAAAATTAAACCATTTAATTTGGGGGCTTTTTGGGATGAGGGGGGATTTTAGTGAATCCTCAGTCTCTGAATACTATCTTTGTGTGACCCTTTTCCGAAGTCGGAACTGATGAAATTTCATGCTGAGCAAGGCAATTGATAAGCTTTAAGATCAACAAACCAAAGGAAATGATAAGAATTTGAGTGGTCTTCATCCCTGGCAAAGGACCGGGTGACGGTATGTAATGGACAGAATGCCAATTCATCTTCAATTACGGGAGATACCTCTTCCCTAAGGATCACGAGGCTTCCAGTGTCGCTAACGTGCTAGGTTCAGAGTTTACCTGGCATTTCTCTGCAAGGCTCAGCAAACATCCCATCTGTGGTAGCGAGGAAGGTCTTGCAAAAGAGATGAAGGGCTGCCTGTTAGTTGCTGCTAAGTGCTCATCATTTTTATTGAGAGCGACATGGTTCAGCTGTAAGAGTCCTACATAAAGGAGCCTGGACACAATGGGAGGCATTTCTAAAGCCTTTAGACTGATTAGCCTGATTCTCAAGAGAACACTAACAGAAGAACTTAAATTATCTTGTTTCTGAGAAACTCTGGGGACTCAAGTCGTCATTTGCTTTATTCTGGCCTTCACAATATGCTTTTCTATTGATATTATGAATCTCCGTGTTGTAAGTTCACTTGAGCTACAATAAAGCCTTGATCAACTAAATTAAAAATCGAGGTTGCTTCTCTCTCATGCATTCTGCAAACGGCCTTTTTGTCCATTATCTTTCCCTTTCAATTTGCATGACTTTGCAGTTTTCAGGACCTCTTTGAGCCCTCTCTACATCCTCTTTCTATGTTCTCATTTTGGTCTATCACCTTCACCTTGTTTTTTGTTTATTTGCTTGGTAGGAAAGATAATTCTGCAATTGTCACAGTGAAAAGATTATCCCATGTCAGACAGGAATGTGGATGTCATTTACCTCCTGTGTAAAAACCATTAAGCACCACTGAGCCGCAGCATCTTGGAACCATACGATTCTTATTAATCCTTTAACTTGACCACTGAAGAATGGGCTCCTGTGTTGGTCACAGCTGCTATAACTGATTCTCCCTTTGAATCCTCATATCCTCACAATGTTTCCAACTACCAAAGGAAGGACATCCCTTAAGCTTCTTTTCTAAGCCAAACAGAGTTTAAAGTTCACTAACTTGAACTTTATCTCCAAATGCCAAAGCCAGCTGCAATCATTCCAGCTTGGCAGAATCTCCCACTTACCTGTAGCATCTAACAATCATGAATAGGCTGGTACAAACTTTAAACTAAATCTGGAATTCCCAGGTCCCCACAAAATTGCTGTCTTACTTTGCCTAAAGCTTAGTTTAAGCCCAGAACCTGCATGGCTATCAAAGCCTACTCTGCCTTATCAGAAGTGCTTGGCTCCAGGTTTCCTGAGCAGGACTGAATAGGTGACTGGTTTTGCTGTACCTGCTGTTACTCCAAATAGAAATTCATTCTTTCATTTTAGTTCTACCATCTATCATCAATTACTATCAAGCAATTAACAAAACAAACAGATGGTTACCCAAATAGAGCTTCCATTCTGGTGGAAGAAGACTATAATCAGATAAAAAAAATCAATAATATACTTCTGGATTATGATAAATGTTATAAGGAAAATAAACAGGATGACATAATAGAAGATAATGGCAGGGTCCCTACCATAGATAAAGCAGTCAAAGATCATGAGTTGTTTTAAGGAGCAAAAATGAGGTCCAAAGATGACAAATAGGTGTTCTATCGTTATTTTATTGTCATAGTTGGATCCTGGGGCATGTATGAAACAGAGTTACTAGGAAACCCTTTCATGATAAAACCCTCAACAAACTAAGCATATAAAGAACATATCTCAAAATTATATTAATAAAGGCCATATGTGATAAACCCACAGCCAACATCATATTGAATGGGGAAAAGTTGAAAGCATTTCCTCTAGGAACTTGAACAAGACAAGGATGCTCACTTTCACCACTCTTATTCAACATAGTATTGGAAGTCCTAGCCAGAGCAATCAGGCAAGAGAAGGAAGTAAAAGGCATCCAAATTGGGGAAAAAGAAGTCAAATTATCCCTGCTTGCTGATGGTATGATTTTATATTTAGAAAAACCTAAAAACTCCACCAAAAAACTCTTACATTTGATGAATGAATTTAGTAAATTACAGAATACAAAATCAACACACAAAAATCAAGTGTTTCTATACACCAATAGCTATGTAGCTAAGAAAGAAATCAAGAAGGCAATCTCATTTATGACAGCTATAAAAAAATGTCTAGGAATACATTTAACTAAGGAGGTAAAGCATCCCTGTAAGAAAAACCATAAACATTGAGAAAAGAAATTATAGATGACACAAAAAAATGGAAAAACATCCCATGCTCATGAATTGGAAGAATTAATATTGTTAAAATGACCATGCCACCCAAAGCAATGTACAGAATGAATATAATCCCTATCATAATACCAATGTCATTTTTCAAAGAATTAGAAAGATTCTAATTGGTTCCCTAAAATTCATATGGAGCCAAAAAACAGCCCAAATTTTTAAAGCAAATGTGAGCAAAAAAACAAAAACAAAACGAACAAACAAAAAAATCCCACAAAGTCAAAGGCATCCACATTACCTTACTTCAAAATATATTACAAGGCTATATATATATAATATGTTACTATGTTATACTGTAGTATGTTACTGGTATAAAACTAGACACATAGACCAATGGAACAGAACAGAGAACCCAGAAATAAAGCCACATATTTATAGCCAACTGATTTTTGACAAAGCCAACAAGAGTATATGTTGGGGAAAGAACACTTTCCTTAGTAAATGGCACTGGAAAACTGGGATTGCCACATGCAGAAGAATGAAACTGGATGCCTATCTCTCACTGTATATAAAAATCAACTCAAGATGGATTAAAAACTTAAACATAAGACCCAAAACTATAAAAATACTTGAAGAAAAGCTAGGAAAAACTCTTCTGGACATAGGTCTAGGTAAAGAACTTATGACTAAGACCTCAAAAGCACAGGCAACAAAAAACAAACAAATGAGAATTAAACTAAAAAGCTTCTGCACAGAAAAGGAAATAATCAACAGAGTGAACAGACAACTTGTTGAACAGAAATTACTTGCCAACTATTCATCTGACAAGAGACTAATATTCAGAATAAAAAAAGAACTCAAAAACTCAACAACAACAAAAAAACCCAAATAATCTTACTAAAAAGTAGCAAGAGACATGAATAGACATTTTTCAAAATAAGACATACAAATGGCCAACAGGTACATGAAAAGATGCTCAGCAGCACTAATCATCAGAGAATTGCAGATGAAAAACACAATGAGATATCATCTTACCGCAGTCAAAATGGCTATTATTTAAAAGACAAAAAATAATAGATGTTGGTGAGGATACAGAGAAAAGGGAACTCATACACTGTTGGTAGGAATGTATATTAGTATAGCCTCTATGGAAATCAGTATGGAGATTTTTCAAAGAACTAAAAATAAAACTACCATTCAGCCTAACAATCCCACCACTGGGTATCTACCCAAAAGAAAAGAACTCAATATATCAAAAAGATACCTGAACTCATATGATTATCACAGCAGTATTCACAATAGCAAAGATAAGGAATCAACCTAAGTGTCCATCAAAGGATTACTGGACAAAGGAAATGTGGTATATAGATACAATGAGATACTATTTAGCTATAAAAAAATAATGAAATCATGTCGTTTGTAGCAACATGGATGTAACTGGAGGTTATTAGCTTAAGTGAATCAAGCCAGACACAGAAAAAAAAAGATATTGCATGTTCTCACTTATAAGTGGATGGTAAAAATTGTGTACACATGTATGTACAGCATGGAATGATAGACAATGGAGACTCAGCAGGGTAAGGGGTTGGAGGAGAGGATGATGAGAAATGAATTAATGGGTAAAATGTACCTTATTCAGGTGTTGGATAACCTAAAAGCCCCAACCTGGCCACTATGCAATCTATGCATGTAACAAAATTGCACATGTACCCCATAAATTTGTACAAATAAAAAGAAACAAACATTCAACTGAATCATGAAGGAAATCAATACACAACTAATGCCTCACCATCAAACTGTCTTGAGCAGACAGGCAGTTCACCAGGTAGGACCACCCAAACTGTATGCCTGACAAGAAGATATAGTCATCTTTGTAAGTAAGTAACTGAAGTCTTTCACATGAAGTGTCATTCTACAGAAAATCCTGTAATAATGAGATTGTACTATGTAATATTTTAGAAAATTCAAGACAGCCCAACAATTGTAACAAACATGCTAAACAAGAGTGCACCAACCATTTGAGTGACTGTTTGAGACATTCAGGATGACAGGCTTTGGTGGCTTAAGCTCTGGTTTATCCTGGATAAAATGAAAATTGCCTTCTGGCTGGTCTTGCATAAATTTGGATTGCAGGTAATAAGTGACAAGATGCATTTTCCTTTCCAATCAAGTCACTTGTCACCCTTCAGTCCACCTTCAATTACTTGTGCTATCTTTAGCATTCAGGATACATTTCTATATATACACCAAATTATAGGAAACTATTTAAGGGCCAGAAAGATTTTTCTTTTCCTGATTATTTTTTCTGTATCTCCTCAATTTCAAAGTCACACATTCATGGTTTATTTTAATTCAAATCAACTTCACAACTTAGAAAACATTTGTTAAAGGCCTATTCTGTGCCAGGTTCAGACATAAGTTGCATTTACTGAAATTTTGTTTGAAATGTTCCTA
Source organism: Mirza zaza (assembly GCA_008750895.1). Classification (NCBI taxonomy): domain Eukaryota; kingdom Metazoa; phylum Chordata; class Mammalia; order Primates; family Cheirogaleidae; genus Mirza; species Mirza zaza. Next base: position 6,709 of record VSMD01007195.1, on the reverse strand, counting down.
ACTTACCCAAAGTGTACCTTACTATGTGTGTGACTTTTGTGTTTATAGCCCTGTATCAGTTTATCTATTTCTTTCTTAATCAATATTACTCTATGACTCACGATTAAATATTAGAATGTCTTTTCTTGAGGATATTGATATGGCATCACCACCTATTTTGCCTGGCCACTTGATCAATGTGGAACATCTTAGAGTGAGCTCCACATTCTTCCCATAGGTTTTGCCAAATGCACTGACTGTAGCAATAGTTTTTTTTGTTTTTTGTTTTTTTTGTTTTTTTTTTCGAGACAGAGTCTTGCTTTGTTGCCCAGGCTAGAGTGAGTGCCGTAGCGTCAGCCTAGCTCACAGCAACCTCAGACTCCTGGGCTCAAGCAATCCTGCTGCCTCAGCCTCCCGAGTAGCTGGGACTACAGGCATGCGCCACCATGCCCGGCTAATTTTTTTCTATATATATTAGTTGGCCAATTAATTTCTTTCTATTTATACTAGAGACAGGATCTCGCTCTTGTTCAGGCTGGTCTCGAACTCCTGACCTCGAGCAATCTGCCCACCTTGGCCTCCCAGAGTGCTAGGATTACAGACGTGAGCCACCACGCCTGGCTCTGTAGCAGTAGTCTTACTTGCATCCACTGACTATTCAAGCTAGGACATGTAACGGTAGCATTGCAAGCTAGCATGACTGAGATTCTGGAAGTTAGATTTGCCTAGGTTATGACTGCGCTGTGCTGTGCCGTGCACCATGGAGACACAAAGATGAGCCACGTACAGTTTCTGCACTCAAGGAGATCTCAACCGTATGTGGGCGGGAGATGGTATGGAACAACTAATGCACAGGCAGGAAGGTAGTGAGTGTCTTACGCACGGCAGAGGAAGGTCTTAAATCTGATCAGCGTCAGAAGGGCTAAGAGAGGAGGTGGCATTTGAATGGGACCTGAAAAGATAGGTAGCATTTCAAGAGACATAAATGGAGAGAAATAGAGTGAAAGTAAGCAAACTCAGAGTCATGGAAGAGGTGAGGTGTCTGTGGAACATGGAAATGCTCAAAGTCAACGGCTGTTAGGGTACTGAGATGAGGGATGTTACAGTGGCAAGAATAACACCACTAGGACAACACAGATCTGGATGTGAGTGGCAATCCTCCCCCTGTGTGACCTTGGACATGTCATTCAACATTGCTAAGGCCCAATGACCTGATCTTTGGAATAGAGAAACGACACTATCTCCTAGGACAGTTGTGAAGATTAAGTGAGCTGAAGTATTTATTGAATGCAAATACCCTTCTCCCACAACTTATTTCTACCTGAAACCATTGTACCTCCAAAGGAAGATTTGCATACTGATGTTTTGAAATGTGTAATAACAGTTAATGCCTATTGAATGTTCAATACATGCCAGGTACCGGGGCTAAGTATTCCATATGCATCCTCTCCACGAATCATGTTCTATTATCACCCCCATTTTGCAGATGAGGAAATTGGGAGCTTATAAAGATGAAGTAAATGACCCAGAACTATTAAGTCATAGAGTAAGACAGTCTGAGAGAGGCAGTCTGGCTCTAATTTAAGGCCTAGGTTCTTAAACACTATGCTAAATTATGCCCTCGATAAATGGGTAAAATTCATACATTTATTGAACGTAAATCCATGGAACACGCTGTATGTGTCAGGCACTGTCAGTAAACCAAAGAGACAGAGATCTTTGGCCCTGTGAACCTTACATTCTGTATAGGAAGAAGGCCAATAAACAAACAAGTTGTATAATATTTTGAAAGGTGACGAGTAGAGAGTATGGGAGGGGGTTATGATGTTTAACCATGGTGGTCAGGGAAGGTTGCATAGCAGAGTTGCCATGAGCAAAGACTTGGAGTATGTGAGGGAGGGACCCTTAAGGATGTCTGTGGGAAGAGCTTTCCAGAAGGAGAGGCTGCAAATGAGGGGACCCTGAGGTGGGAGCAAGTTGGGTCTGTTGTAGAAGCAGCAGGAGGTCAGCGTGCCTGGAGCAGGGTGGGTGAGGAGGAGAGGGGCAGGGGATGGGGCCAGGGGAGTAAAAAAAGGCCACGCCTTGCACCTTGTATGACCCTGTGGGCTCTGTAAGCAACTTAGCTTTCTTAAGAGTGAGCTGGGAGCCATTAGGTGGACTGCGAGGAAAGGAATGACATGACCTCGTAACATCATCACTCTACCTGTGCTTTTGCGGAAGGCAGACCAGTTTGCAGGCTACTGCAGCCCCCGAGTCACAAGGAAGGTGGCTTCGATGGCAGTCACATTCTGGATATATGCTGAAGTGGAGCCAGTAGGGTTTGTCGAAGGGGAGGTATGACAGAAAAGTAGAGCTGATGATGAAACCAATGTTTTTTTTTGTAGCCTTCATAACAAAGTTGCTCCATGGCCCTGGTTCGTTATGTTTCCTCCCCCACTCACTAGCTTAGGACACAGAGAAAGGGAATCCTGTTCTCCAGGGACTCCCACATTTGCAGTAATAACCTAGGGACACTGAAAACAAGGAGCAGAGGGACGCGGCCGCGCCAGTGTGTAGTGCCAACAGTGACAGGAGGGAATTTCTGCTGCTGTATCGGCCCAAATAGAACAATAGGCTTTTTCCAGGCTCCCAGACACACGCAAAGCTGTTCAGTCTGGGAGGGAAGTGGGAGCCGCTGATAGAATGCGGAATTTCTATCTTGGGAGTTTTTCTACCAGTTTTGCTTTAATTACTCTGCGTTTTTTAAGCCGCAGAAAATATAAAGGCTTACCCACTCAGCCCAGTTTTTCCTCCGTGTCTGGGAAAAAGCCATTTCCTCCCTCCCCATCCCTCCTTCTCGCTCTCTACAAAAACGCATACATTTTCTCCTTGAGGAGAATCTTGGGTTTCTGTGTCCATGAGCAAACGGCCACATATCCAAGTGGGTCCTCAGTACCCAGTACAAACCAAGAAAAAGTGGTCTACTTTTAGACCAGGTGCTTTCTCACTGATCATTAAATGAGGGCATATATATACAAACTAGCTCTCCCAAGTACCTACTGTGTGATCTAGGCCAACTTACTAAACCTCAAATATGTCCTTTCCTTATCTGTATCACGAGGGACATTGATCACACCAATCTCTTAGGGTTTTATGAAAAGTGAAATAAAGCATGTAAATCCTTTGGCTCAGGGCCTGGCACACAGCAAGTGCTCAATAAATACTGTTTGCCAATTTATTATGATTGTGGTTAGCTTTGCAATTAACCTTATTAGTAAGCTTAACTAAGCACACGGAATAAAGTAGAAACTTTTATTGTTAATCTGTTGCACTCCTCTCTCAGCAAAATTGGGTTCAGAGTCTTTCACAACTGGAGAAAATTATAATTGCGTTTGGGAGGGAAGTGCATGGTGGAATCAGACAGCAGGAGAAGTTTCAAGCAATAAAGATGACTGGGCTGAGCGAGTGGCAGTGATGATGAGGAGAACGGGTTGAATTAGAGAGATTTCCATGATGAGTAAGACCTGGTGATTGATTAGAAATGAAAAAGGAGCACACACATTTCCTACCCTTCCTGCCAAGCAAAGCTTTTCTGCACATTGCATCAGTTATCTATTGCTTTTAATGTAATAATGCAGCATAACAAACAGCCATAAAACCTCAGTGGCATATAATAAACATTAGTTTTTGCTCGTGATCTTACTAGTCAAGAAGGTAGTACTGCTGATCTGGCCAGGCTCAGCTAACCTCAGCTGGGCCCACGTGTGCACCTCCAGTCAGTTGGCAGTTCTTCTGGGACCCCACCTGGTGGACGATGACTGCATGTTGCTTGGAGCAATGCAGTGACTGGGCCCCCATCTCTCTTATCACTCAGCCCAGTCACTGGGCTTGTTTACACACAGTCAGCAAAGTTCCAAGAGACAAAGAAGCAGCAGATGGACCACTTGGGTCTTAGACTTGGAGCTGGCACACGTTCCCTTCAACCACATTCTAGTGGCCAAAGCAAGTCATTGATTGACAACTATTGGCCATGTGGTGGGCATGGCTTTGAGGGAGAGAGGAAGTGAGAAATGAGGACAGTTTTGCAATCAATCAACCACACACATCTAACTCAAGGCTTGCTTGCGTGGGGAGGAGAGTGCAATCTCCTCTCTCATTCAGTTGAGTCGCCCTGCTACAAATTTACAATAGACCGATTATCCATCATAAGGGTCATTTGGATCCTCTCTAATTACTGAAAAATTGAGTTTTCAGCTTCCTGCATGCAGGGTCCCTGTCTAACCTTCACTACCATATCAGAGAGCTGCACTTTGCAGAGGCAGTCTGGAAAAATTGTATGCAAATCACATTGTTGTGAGCTGATCCTACTTCCCCAGAGACCTGTTATTTTTGTTCTCATCATTTCTGATTGATCTTGGCAGGCTCTGTGGGGCCAATATCCTCTAACCCTTACCTCCCAAATTTCTCTGATCCCAGCCTCTCTGATAAGCTGATTTGTAATGATTTGTAAACAAATGCTTCCACTTATTGGAGGTGTTTATTTGTAAGGCAATTATATGACAAATCCTTGCGTAAGTCTCGTGTCTACTTTGGAAAATAAGATTTTTCTTTAAAAATGTAGGCACCCTTGGACATATTCACTGGTGGGCATGGAAATCAGAATAACAGGCTGAGCAGTGTTTCCACTGAGGTTTTTAGCTAGAATAATCAAAAATGCCATCCTTAAACCAACGAACTGCTGCTCAGTGATTAAGCAGTTGATTGAACAGTTTCTTCAGTGAGTGTGCAGAAACCCTCTTCCAAGCAGACTAACTAGGCAATCTCCTTACAAGCTGTAATTTTAGGGCTGTGGAAAATACATCCATCCATCTGCTCAGTGATAGCTGAAATTGATGGCGTACAAAGTCTCTTATTACACAATTAAAATGAAGGCTTGAATGGCAAATATTTCTGTTGGCTCTAACACAGGGACTTGCATTCATATGAACGATATAATATGATTAGATCAGAAGATAATAAGAAGATAGATATATAGATAAACTAACATTTGATCATTTATTTTTCTATTTATCAAGTATATTCTGAGCACCTACTATATCCCAAGTTTTTTCTTTCCTCTACTTTCCTTTTTAAAATTTTCCTCTTTCTTATTCCTTTTCTTCCTTTCTTCTTTCATCTTTAACTTCACTTTTACTTTTAGTCCGAAGTAACATTATGATGTTAGCTCCAGACCTCAAGGCAGAACTCTTATCAGTTGAAAAGGACCAAACAAAAGTATCATCCCCTGAGCTACTTAGGCCTAATGTATTCAGCGAGTTTTTTTATTCTGATGCTTTGACATCTTGGGGTACTTCTGATGCTGGAAGGGACTGCCTCTCCCAGGGCTAGCTAATTCCTTGAGGTAGCAGACAACTGACCCCATGTACTGTACCTTTCACATGCAAACCAATCACTTGCCAACCACTTTCTTTATGGAGCTCTTACATTCTGGGCCAATATCCACCAGCCCTAATCACCCCAGGGCCAGGTACCAGACAGCTAGGGATAGCTCCTATACCCCAGAACCCACTGAAAAAATTCAAACTAGCCAATGCTAAGCCTGTTTGCCCTGGCTGGTACATTTCTTCCTGAAGAAACTGCAATAAGGGCACTTGCCACGTTTCCTTCCCCTCCCTCCACCTCCTCACTGGCCCTGAGTCTTCCCAGGTGGCCCTGCGTAGGCTGCCATGCTTCCTGTCTCCGAGTGTCTGTGACTACATAGGCACGTGCGCTTCTTCCTTCACGACATTTCCTCATCTGCATGTCTTACCGTACTTGGTTGAAACAAATCCCAGCTAAAACACATAAATACCTGGGATCCAACAGGAAGAGAGAAGTGTTCGTTTGTCCAGATCCCTTTTCCACTTGTGAGTCATATCTGACCACTGTCATAGGAGGAAAACTGAATCCAAGGGATACCCACCAGTGGCAAGAAAATAGCCAATGCATGAGATTGGTGACGAGGTTCTCAGTGGCCAACCCCTGAGCTGCCCGAGCTTCCCGCCCTGAGAGACGAGGGGGCGCCTGTACCCCCATGCAAGGCAGCATGAAGCAGGGATGTACTAAGTGTCAGATCACATTCTCTCTACAGTAAAAGGCTTGGAGACAGAAAGTTGAACAAAACATATCCCTGCCCTGAAGGGGGAGGGGGAGACAGCACACGAGATAACCTCTGTGAACGTGTTAACCCTTTGCACTCGGATGTCGAGTGTGACTCGACACAGTTAGCATTGGTAGCAGCTCACACCATGAAAAATTATTAAAATTACTAGTTCAACCTCTGTGGAAAGGAATATGGAGATACCTTAAAGTGATACAAGTGAATCTACCATTGGATCTAGCAATCCCATTACTGGGCATCCACCCAAAAGATCCAATGACACTCTACAAAAAAGACACCTGCACTTGAATGTTTATAGCAGCACAATTCATAATTGCAAGGCTGTAGAAACAGCCCAAGTGCCCATCAATCCAGGAATGGATTAATAAAATGTGGTATATGTATACCATGGAGTACTATTCAGCTCTAAGAAACAACGGTGATCTAGCACCTCATGTATTTTCCTGGATAGAGCTGGAACCCATTCTACTAAGTGAAGTATCCCAAGAATGGAAAAACAAGCACCACATATACTCACCAGCAAACTGGTATTAACTGAGCAGCACCTAAGTGGACACATAGGTACTACAGTAATAGGGTATTGGGCAGGGG
>VSMD01007193.1:0-73283 GCA_008750895.1 Mirza zaza | reverse complement strand
CTAGTACAAAAAGAAAAAGAAAGTAAATTACTAATATCAGAACTGAAAGAGAGGACATTACTACAGACAGATCCCATGAATTAAAAAAAATAATAAAGAATATTATGAATGACTTTATGCCCACCATTTCATAATGTAGATGAAATGGATTCCTTCCTTGAAAGATACAATCTGCCAGTCTACTATGGAGCAAATATAGTCTTTTCAACAAATGCTGCTGGAATAACTGATCACCCACATGCAAAAACATGAATCTAGACACAGACCTTACACTCTTCACAAAAATTAACTCAAAATGGATCATAGACCTAAATGTAAAATGTAACAAAACTATAAAACTCCTAGACGATGACATAGGAGAAAACATAGATAACCTTGAGTATGGCGATAACTTCTGAGATACAAAACCAAAGGCTCGACCCATGAAAGAAATGATTGATAAATTTGACTTCACTTAAATTAGAAAAACTTCTGTTCTGCAAAAGACAATGTCAACAGAATAAGAAGACAAGCCACAGATTGAGAGAAAATATTTGCAAAAGAAACATCTGACAAAGGATTATTATCCAAAATATACAAAGAACTCTAAAAACTCAACAAGAAAATGAACAAGCTGATTAAGAAAATGCATCAATGGACTTAACAGATACGGCACCAAAGAAGACAGACAGATGGCAAGTGGCATATGAAAAGATGTTCCACGTTACATGTCATCAGGGAAATGCAAATTAAAAGTGCAATGAGACACCGCTACACACCTGTTAGAATGGCCAAACTCCAGAACATGGACAGCACCAAATGCTGGTGAGGACGTGGAGCAACAGGGAACCTTGCCCACTGCTGGTGGGATGCAAAATGGCACAGACACATTGAAGACATTTTGCAAGTTTCTTAGCAAACTAAACATTATCTTGCCATACAATCCAGCACTTGCACTGCTGAGCATTTACCCAAGGGAACTAAAAATTTATGGCCACACAAAAAGCTGCACACAGATGTTTCTAGCAGCTTTATTCATAATTGCCAGAACCTGGAAGCAACCAAGATGTCCTCTGGTAGGGGAACTTATAAACAAACTGTGGCATATCTAGACAACGGAATGGTACTCAGCACTAAAAAGAAATGAGCATCAAGCCATGAAAAGACGCAGAAGAGGCCTGGCGCGGTGGCTTATGCCTGTAATCCTAGCTCTCTGGGAGGCCGAAGTGGGCAAATCATTTGAGCTCAGGAGTTCGAGACCAGCCTGAGCAAGAGCGAGACCCCATCTCTACTATAAATAGAAAGAAATTAATTGGCCAACTAATATATATATATAGAAAAAATTAGCTGGGCATGGTGGCGCATGCCTGTAGTCCCAGCTACTTAGGAGGCTGAGGCAGCAGGATTGCTTGAGCCCAGGAGTGTGAGGTTGCTGTGAGCTAGGCTGACGCCACGGCACTCACTCTAGCCTGGGCAATAAAGTGAGACTCTGTCTCAAAAAAAAAAAAAGCAGAAGAAATGCAAATACACATGGCTAAGTGAAAGAAGCCAGTCTGAAAAGGCTACCTGCTGTACGATTGTGACTACAAGACATCTGGGAAAGGCAACACTATGGAGACAGTAGGAAGATCAGTGACTGCCAGGGGCTTCTGGTGGGAAGGACGATCAGGAGGGTCACGGCGGGCCTGCAGGGGCGGTTCCCATGATGCTGAGGTGTGGACGCGGTCACCACCCATGCCTTTAAACCCGCAGGGCGCACAGCACGAGTCAGCCAGGACCTCGGGTGGCGGTGCTGCGTCAATAGGGCTGCATCAGCCTTCTTGTTTTTGTTTTTTCTTTATTTTTGTCTAATTATTTATAATTGATATATACTTTTAAAAAAACATATCACTCAGCACTATACAAACAAGGAAGTTCTGTCAGTCACAGCAAAGGCTCCCCTGGCGGGGCTGCCTAGTGGGGAGCCGCGTGTGGGAGCGGACGGTCACGGGACTGCACTTTCCGCACTTTTGCTCTGAACCTGAAACCGTTCTAAGAAATAAAGCTTATTAACTTACAAACTGAAAGAAAAAAAAATCAGAGGGAGTCCAGCCAGTTCCTCCTGCCCTGCAGGACCCGACAGGCCGGCCCTGGGCCGTCCCTGCGCCTCGCCCGGCGGCCTGCGGAGCCGCCCTGGGAGCCGCCAGACCGAGGGCGTCGGCCAGGCCAGGCCGCCCTCCGGGCCTTGGCGGAGCCCCTGGGGCCGGCCGGCTCCAGGGCAGTCGCAGGCTGAGAAAGGCAGAGGCGGGGCTGCGCGAGCAGGGCGGCCAGAGAAGCTCTGCGGTGACCACCCCGAGGCCCGAGGGCGGCCTGCGAGTACCGGGAGGCCGTCTGGGGGTGTGGTCGGAGCGGGGCCAGAGGGGGCCCGGAGCGGGGGCCGGAGTGGCCCGGGCACAGCAGGCAGATGGGGACGTGTCTCTGCAGGGGACCCAGCACTGCCCAGGCCAGAGGGCCCAAGGAGGGCCGGAGTCCCCACTACGGAGCTTGGACTCTGCCCTGAAGCACAGGGAGCCCTGCAGGGGACGGATCGACTCGCTAGCGTGGGGCTTGGCGGACTGGCTGGACGGGGCCAGGCTGGGGCCCCGAGGCCAGCTCGCTCCTGCCCTGGTCGCTCGTCTCCAGACCCACTGGCAAGCCGAGGCATGGCCATCTGTGTCCCTTGGTGAAAGCTAGGCTCTCGACGCACCTTTCTTGGTTGATGTCATTTGCCTTTCAAGCCAGCGTGACCCACACTGGCATCCCAGAGGGGCAGCGAAGGGCACGCTGCAGGAGACAGGGTTGGGCTCTGATGCCTCGAGTCTTTGTGGTGGAACAGCCGCTGGTGCCGACTCCGAGATGAGTCACAGGGACACGAGGGGAGGACGGACAGGACAGAGCCGTAAGGCAAGGGGTCCCAGGCGTCCTCCCGGAGCCAGTTCCACCTACGCCCAGCTGGCTCTTCCCAGGAATCGGCAGTTCTGGGGGTCTGGGGGAGAGATCTGGTTGGAGGGAGCCCCAGTTTCGAGATCTGGGGAAGGATGTCAGGAGCAGAGGCTTGCTGGGAGTTTCTTGGTCCACGGGGAGTAAGGTGGGGCCCAGTTCCGTGTCACCAGTTCTACCCAGGGCGAGGTGGGCCGGGTGCAGCATTCAGAGGGACCTAGACCACACCATGGGAAAACCACGTGGGCATCCCCGGCCCAGGCCTGGAGGTTCCGGGTGTCTGGCTGAGAGGGCTCTTCCTGGGAGGCCGGTCCTACCCCACAGGGTGTTGTTTTCTCCAGAGGAGGCACCTAGCGAGCAGAATGCCCAAGCTGGGCAGGGCGGGGTCTGGATCAGCTGGGCCGGGGACTGGTGGCACTAGAATGGGTGTGCCCTGGGGAGAGTGCCCGGGCTGTGCTGCCCGAAGACCCGAGTTGAATCCGGAGCCTCAGTTTACTCCCTGGTGAAGTGAGGATTCAGTATGACATGTGTGGACGTCACCTTGTGCACCAACAGGAACACGGCAGGCACTTGGCAAGTGGGAAGCCCTGACCGTCCCAAGATGGAGCCTGGTAAGGTTGGCACAGCCCTGAAAACCAGAGCGTGTCCAGGGTCCCCCAGTGGAAAGACCCCCTGACTCCAGGCAGCTGCACTAAAGGGGGAGTCTCCTTGTGTTAGGGTGGCGTGGTAGACACCTAGAGGCAGAAGCAACCCACTGGAGAGGGGCAACAAGGGTGGCTGAGGAGAGGATCTTGGGCTCCAAACGTGGAGGCCCTCACATTCTCGGGGCAGGCTCAGAGCCCCCCCGTCAATGAGGCTCGCCCACAAGTCCAGGGAAGAATTCCAGCTCAGGGGCCACGGAGCCAAAGACAGGCTCTGCCGGGGGACTCCGCGCCCTAGGCTGCGGTCTCGTCCCTCAGGCAGGGAAATGGCAAGGTAGCACCAGCCACCAGAGTTCACCCAGGACAGAGCCATCCAGCTCTTAAAATCTGCCTCCACCTCCACCATCCAGAGCAGCCTTGGCTCCTGGCTGGGTGCAGAGATCCATCCCTGGGCTCTCTGGGGAAGGTGCCCTCCTTTGGCATCCACACGGGCAACTCGCAGGGGCAACCAGGCAGCTGGGCAGAGCATGCTGGGTTTTGTCTTGGAAGCCTGCATAGGAAGACAAGAAAGAGCAGCCTTTGTTTGGGAGGCTGACCCTGCTGGCAAGGCCACTCTCCCTGGGTGTGGCTGTCTGCCTTTCCGGGAGCAGCTGGCGGGACTGTCAGGCCCGGGAGCGGACGCGGTGCCTGCCGCATTGGGCCGCATGCGCGGCATCTCGGGAGGCTGGGCCTGCCCTGCCCTCCGCTGCTGGGGAAGCTGAGAGCCCCACACTCTCATTTCAGGACACGCGGCAGGGTGACTGACTGAGACACACGACCTGGGGACTGCTTTGCACTGCCGTCATGCCACGGGGATGTCACCACATCCCTCAGGACGCGGTGTCAGGCCTGTGACCCGGGCCCAGGGGAGGAAATGAGGGCTTGTGTTTTTCAGGCAGAGCTGCTCAGAGAGGCTTTGCCTGGTGACCGTGGTGGCCCAGCGGCAGGACTGCACTGGACGGCAGAGGCGGGCAGAGCACGGGCCCAGCACAGGGAGCTGGCCTCCAGGAAGGGGCAGTTTTCCCTGTGTGGAGACCTGGCACCCCTCACCTGGCACCCAGCACCTGGAGGCGACTGGTCCATGGGTGGCCGTGGTGTGATGTCCTGTCCTTGACAGCTTCAACAACGGCCCTGTGGCAGTCCTGGGCCCAGAGACATCTGCCTTCAAATCAGGAGCCCATCAGGGGGACCTCCCAGCTAGGAAGTGGGGCCTTGCCCTTAGGGCCCGGATGGCAAAGTCCTGGAGCCCTTGCACAGCCCCTGCGGGGGAAAGGCCGTGGCATGTGGCTGGTATTGGGCCTCGGCAACTGTGGCCAATGGGGATTCCAAACGGATTTAATTTGGTCTAGAAAGAAATGTGACTTAGAATTGCCAAGAAATATGACATTGCTTTCGCCTTTAGAGCCTCGGGTGGATTAGTGCCCATTGCGGACATTCGACAAGGTTTCTTAACAGGTGGAGTGGTTTCTCATGGCCAGGCCTTTGGTCACGCTGGCTTTGGTGCCACAGCCGCCTCTCCCGCTGTGGCTGGCCCTGCCCTGCCAGTCCCAGCCAGCCTTCCCCGGGCTTTCCTCGCGCCGTGGCTGTGATCGGTCTTCTCTTGGCTATTTCCCGGCACGCGTGTTCTCAGACATAGGAGGAACCGATGTGTCTGCATTCTCCCAGTCTTGCCCCATGCAGCATGTTCTCCTCGCCGCAGGTTGTCCCACCTGTGAGTGCCTCGGCCAGGATGCTCCTTCCGGAACCCGGCTAACTCCAGCTCCAGAGAGCTGCAGCCGGGCCTCGCGGGAGGGAACGAGCTTTCCGGCGGTCCCGGCACCCAGCCGAGCCCCAGACTCCAGGGCAGAGACAGGCCAGCCCCACAGAAATGCGCGGGGCAATAGGTGATGGCCGTTGCTGGAGCCACTCCGTTTGGAGAAGATTTGTCACGCAGCAGTGGCTGCGCAGACCGACACCTGCTCCTCCCTCCACCCCCGTCAGACGCGCACAGCACCCTACTTGTCTCTTCTTTGCACGACTGTTGTCATCTTGCCCATGTATATGTGTTTGAGTAATGACTCATTCCCCCACTGGGACGGAAGCCCCGTGAGGGCAGCAGCCTTGTCTGCTGTGCCCAGCAGTGAGCACAGTGTCTGGCTCCGTGTTCGAAACAAAACATGAGCCTTGAATGAATGAACGAGGCTGGTGAGAGGCAGGAGCCTGCACCAGCGACCTAGAGGTGGAGTTCAAATACTTGCAGGAATCTCCTGTTTGCTCCCGCTGGGCAGGAAGCTCAGCACTGGCGGGCGGCAGTGAGGTGTGTGCTGGGAAGGTGGCAGGCAAGGGTGGAACTGACAGCCACCGAGCAGGGAGAATTTCCGACTCCGGCGCTCTGCCTGACTCTGGTCCACCTGGTGGCCTCCCTCCTGGCTGGGATCCTCTGCCATTCTTCTGGACACACCTTGCTAATTGCTGTGGGGGGCAGTGCTGGGCTCATGTGCCCACCTCCACCTGGACCTAGCACCACCAGGGAGGAAGGGTGCTGTCCCTCTGCATGCTCGACAGTCCCTGGGCTTGTGTCCTTTCACACCCTCTCCCGAGTTTCTCCCCTGTCGCCTGTCCATCAGGGCACAGGCACCTGTGAGTTCCCATGAGTGCCGGCACCAGGGCGGCAGGCAGAGGGAGGCCCGAGTGAAGCTGCAACCGCAGCTCTTGGGGTAAACAGCACACCGAGCAGGCGCCCCACCCCGAACTCTTTCTTCCACCGCCATGGCAGCCTTTACTTGGCGACAAGCTGCGGGGCCTTTGCCGCCGCCTCTCCTTGTCTTCTCGCCCCAGCTCTTCTCCGAGGGCCAGGCGGGTCTCCCCAGACACAGCACAAACTAGGTGGAGGCCTTGGCAGACCGCTTTGTTGGGGTGAGTATCCTGTGCCCCACTTCACAAGTCCAGGTTTTCTTTATTCTAGTTTGCCAGCGTGGTGGAAATGTTGGCATGCTCCTGAGGCCACAGAACGAAATGAACTGACATTTACCTTTTGCATTTCTGGAAACAGCTCCCATGACTTTTGGACATCTGGGAGTCACAATCCCTACCCTACCCCGCCCCCACTGCTGCTGGGGTGATCCTCTGTGCTTGGCGAGGCATCACTGAGACCCGGGAGGGCGAAGGAGGGAGGCGAAGTGTTGTGAGAACGCAGAGAGTGCCGGTCCCCGGGGCTCCGCCCACAGGTGAGAGCACAGGCGGTGGCTGCTCAGGGCTGGGACCAGCCATGGCACCACAAACAACTCCGGTTGGTGGCCCCTCTGTGGCTCCCTCCACAAGCGCTGCTGGGGCCACAAGCGCCGTCCCCTGTCATTGCTCGAGAGCCCGTGTCCTGGCCCGCACGTCTGGCACACGCAAGTGCTTGTGAATCGGCTCCCCTTGGGGCCCCTGGCCCAGGTTGTCAGTGAGGACTGGGGCTGGGCCACCCATTTCCCTGGAGCAGCTTCCTGGAAAGGGATGGCCCTCCCCAGGCACTCCCAGCACCCTCGCCCACCCGCACCTGTCCTCCACGGGCCTTCTCCCTCGGGACTTCTGGGAAGCTGCGCTCCCCTGCCTGTGGCCCACTGGCCCCGCGGCGCTGATGGCAGCAGGGATGGCTTGGGAGGGGCCACGGGACCTCTGGCTTGGGTCCGTCTCTGGAGAAAACCTCAGGGTATGGGCGCGGAGGGACTCAGCGCCTTGTTGGGCAGCAGAGGAGACCGAGGCAGAGAGAGCAGGTTTCTGATGTGTCCCTGTCTTGTCCAGCGTCCCTCCCACAGCCCGGACTGGCAGCCGTCCTGGAGGCTGTGCGTAAGGGCGGATGCGGGTCGGGCTGGGAGTGGGCACCGGCATCTGAAGGTTGGTCAGCCACCCATGAAGGAGCCTGGGCAAAGGACTCTGACCCAAGGGCCGGCGTTAATGAAGCCAATCCAACGTGGACCACACGGAAGAATATGTAGGGACTGGGAGCTGAGAGCAGGAGGGGCCAGAGACCTGGAGCCAAGGCTGCTGCTGTCCCCAAACCACCGTGCACTGCTCTGGCCCCGAGTCCTGATGGCCACGACTGGGCTCTCCCCACCCCCACCACGGCTACCATCTGTCCAGATATACACACTTGTGTACAGTTTCTCTTTTTTTCCTTATGTGTTAGAGTTTTACATTTAGACAGGACCTATTTTTAGTTAATTTTTGTACATGGTGTATGAGTAGAGGTTCATTTTTGGGTTTATGGATTGCATTGTTTTTTATGCTGCATAACAAATGAACCCAAACTTAGCAGCTTAACACATGTTTATTACATCACACTTCCTGTGGGTCAGGATCTGGGCACAGCTTAGCCACACCCTCTTCTGAGGGGCTTCCCAGGCCGCAAACGGTGTTGCTGGGCTGTGTTCTCATCTGGAGGCTTGACTGGAGAGAATGCATTTGCAAGCTCATTCAGTTGTGGGTGGAATTCGTCTCCTTGCAGCTGGAGGACAGAGGGCCAGTGCCTAGAGGTGTCCTGCAATTCCTTATCATGTGGGCTTCCCATGCATGACTGCTTCTTTTTTTTTTTGAGACAGAGTCTCACTCTGTTGCCCAGGCTAGAGTGAGTGCCGTGGCGTCAGCCTAGCTCACAGCAACCTCAAACTCCTGGGATCAAGCGATCCTCCTGCCTCAGCCTCCCAAGTAACTGGGACTACAGGCATGCGCCACCATACCCAGCTCCTTTTTTCTATATATTTTTAGTTGGGCAATTGATTTCTTTCTATTTTAGTGGAGTCGGGGTCTCGCTCTTGCTCAGGCTGGTTTCAAACTCCTGACCTTGAGCGATCCGCCCGCCGCGGCCTCCCAGAGTGCTAGGGTTATAGGTGTGCACCAATGACTGCTTCTTACCAAGCCAGCAAGGCCAGTTGGGAGCAGTTGGCTAGCAAGACAGAATCTTAAATACAGTGACGTAATCATGAGAACGACATCCCATAGCCTGCCATATCCCACTGATTAGAAGCAAGTCACACTCAGTGGGGAGGGGGTCACAAAGGTGTGACTACCAGGAGGCAGGGTGTCGGGGAATCTGAGAGTCCACCTGCTGCACGGATGTAGCATTTGCCGAAAAGACTATCCTTCCTCCATTGAATTGTCATTGTATCACTCAATCATATTTGTGTGAGCACATTTCTGCACACCACCTTCTATTCAACTGATCTACGTGTCCATCCTTTCGCCAATAACATGACGTCCTGATGACTGTAGCTTGTATTGCACTGTGTTGGCAAATTGTCCTCCAACTTGGTTGTTCTTTTTCAAAACTGATTTTATATATTCTAGGTCCTTTGCTGTTTCATATACATTTTAGAATTAGCTTATAAATTCTTATTTTAAAAAATCCTGCTGAAATTTTGACTGGGATTGCTTTGAATCTATTGAAGTGAGTAAAAATTTTGAGTCGAGATTTAAAAAGTGACTTGAGTTTATATGTTAAAAGTTCCAGATTTCTAGATTTTCTTGGGAAATGAGAAAATAGAGCAGCACCAGGCCTCTGACTCTACAGGTCGATGACCGGACATCCAGCTCTCCTCCTGCCCAGCATGTGGCCATGTCCCAGTGTCCTGCTGCCCCTCACCTGCCCACAGTGGCTGGTGTGCCACAATCTCCCTCTCCATGTTCACTGTCGCCTCTCTGGGCCTCTCAGGCCCTAGAGTTCGTGGCTCCTGCGCTAGCCTCTCTGTGCTGTGACTTTGGGGCAGGATGCTCTCATTCCACGCTTGGCCTGGCTAACATCTTCTCCCTGTGCAAAACTCAGGGCCCCAAGAGGCCTCCCCGGATCCAAGCGAGGTGAGGACCCTAGGCTCGTGATCTTGTAGTCCCCGGAGCCGCTCCTCCTGAGTCCTCGCCCTAGGAGGACACGGTGCGACCGGTGTGACGAGCTGTGCAATGTCTGCTTCTCCCAGTGAGTTCCATGAGGCGGGAACCAGGCCTTTTGGTCACTGCTGCATCTCCAGTGCTTGCCACAGTGTCTAGCACATAGTATAAACATTACCCACTCGAGATGGCGCGTTCTGCTCTTTTCTGATCATTGAGATTTCATTGTCATGATTTAATATATGGATTTTTTTTTTTTATTTAAGAAAAAAAGACAAGGACCTCTTTGTTGTGTGGGTTTGTTTTCTGTCTCCGTGCCTCAGGCTTCCAAAGAAGGCAGGTCTTTGCTTCTCCCAAGGCGGTCGGGACCCTCTGTTTCCCGTGTCTTCACCCAGTTTCTCCTGCCTCTGTGCTACTCGGCGGTTTCATTTCAATATTTATTTTTGTGCTGCTTTTTACGTGATATAAATTATTGAGGAGAGATCACATGTGTGATCAATGCTCAATAAACATTCAAAGAATCAATGAGCCCTTTTCCTAGGCTGCAGCTAAGGAACCTTTAAGTAGTTCCACATGTCCTTCACCCCCTCTCCCCATCTTGGCCTCCTTGTTTGAAGATGTGCCTGTGAAAATGAAAGTTGGACATTCACGTTCCTGGCCTGGAAACTGCTACCTTCTAAGAGGACAAACAAGCTCCTTGGAGCCTGGGGCAAGCCCTGGCTGGAAACCCAGGACACCGTGTCCCTGCATGGCCCTGAGGGCTCTTGCTCCTTTTCTTTCCATCCTTTTTCAGCTTTAATCATTAAAAAAAAATTAAAGGATTATTTACGTACATTTAAATGCACGTGTCCTAGTTGTTCAGTGTTTTGACGGTTGCACACACCCATATAACCATCACTCAGAACTAGACACTGGACATCGCCACCGTCCCAGGAAGTCCCCCCATACCCCTCTCCTCCCCACCACGTTCTGACTGCTGTTCCCATATTCTGGAACTTCATATGAATGGAATCATACAGTGTGTACTCTTTGTGTCTGGCTCCTTCTTTTAAATTTTTTTGGAATAAGGTCTCACTCTGTTGTCCAGGTTGCAGTGCCGTGGCGTCATCACAGCTCACAGCAGCTTCAAACTCTGGGCTCAAGCGATCCTCCTGCCTCAGCCTCCTAAGGAGCTAGGACTACAGGCATGCGCCACCATGCCCGGCTGATTTTTTATTTTTTGTAGACCGTGTCTTGCTGTGTCACTCGGGCTGGTCTCGAACTCCTGGCTTCCAGCAGTTCTCTCACCTCGGCCTCCCAAAGTGCCGGGATTACGGGCAGGAGCCACCGTGCCCAGCCTTGGCCCGGCTTCTAGACTCAACATAACGCCTGTGCGATTCATCCACAGGTGCCTCTGTCTGTGTGGGCTGCAGGCCGTACGTGCATACTGGACTGGGTGTCTGCGGGGGCCGCTCCACCGTGTGGATGTTCTGCCGCTAGAGGATTCGCTCATCTACTTGTTGGATACTTTGATTGCTTCCAGCTTTGGCTATTAGGGAGAGGGCTGCTATAAACATCCTTGTGCGGTCTTTTTTTTTGTGGACATATGTTTTCATCCTCTTAAGTAGACACCTAGGAATTGCTGGGTCAATATGTGTGTAGCTTTGTTTTCTAAGGAGGCCTCGGCTTGTTCTTCCTGCTCTTGGCTTCCTCTGCTCTGCGTGACAAGAGGGAATTCCAGGAATGGGGACAGGGTAGAGCTGCAGGCCTCGGAGGGCAGGGCTTGTCCTTGGATGCTCCGTGAGACCTGGGGGAGCCAGAACGGTGACTGGGGCTGGGCTGTGGCTCGGCAGCGAGGGAGCGCGGGGGCTGGACGGCCCCGCTGCCTGGCGCCACCTGGCTTTCTCTGGACGCTGTTGGTGTTCCTGAGAGATTTGCTGTGGCTTCAGCCAGGATGGAGGGTGCCTGTTCTTACAACTGAAAGTTTCTTGGCAAAAACGTACAGGAGAAGCGCACGGTGCAGCCTGCTGACTACCCTACGCACAGCACCCAGCACGAGTGAGGGACATGCTGGCGAGGTCAGTGACCAAAGCCACAGCTCCACGAGGGCCCAGGCCACACTGCGTGGCTCACAGCTGGTGCTCCCTGCGCCTGAACGTAGTTGCTGCCCCAGAAACAACAGCAGAGGCTGATGTACTCGGGGTGGGTAGGGCTCCTCGGAGACTTCCTGGAGGAGGTGGCTTGGAGCTGGTGCCAGAGAACTCTCCGGTCTCACAGTACTTCTACAGCCATGGGTCTCACAGCCGCCCGGCCCAGCGCAGTGTGGGGACTCTTCCCATGTGTCACACAGTGGGACACTGACACCCAGAGGGGGAGGGACATGACCACAGGAGTCCACAGTGGAGCTGGGCCCTGCACTGGGGAGTCTTTGGCTGTGGGTGGCAGGAGGAGGGACTTCGCCCTCGGTGCCTTTCAACCACCCTTCCAAGGGCGGCGGTGCCTGGGCTGGAGGCAGAGTTTCCACTCCAGGCAGGTGGCGCGTGACCCGGCGCAGGGTGCGTGGCGAGGAGTGCCTTCCTCAGGGAGGCCTGGCAAGCAGGCCAGATGCACGCCATTCTCTAGCTGTTCCGACTCAAAAATTGAAACAGCCTTCCTTTTGCTACTTTTCTCTCGTCCACCAACTGGACACATGACTCTGACAATTTCATATAGTTTTTAAAGAAAAGAAAAGAGAAGAAAAAGAAAAGAACAGAGAGAAGAGAAGAGAAGAGAAAGAGAAGAGAAGAGAAGAGAAGAGAAGAGAAGAGAAGAGAAGAGAAGAGAAGAGAAGAGAAGAGAAGAGAAGAGAAGAGAAGAGAAGAGAAGAGGAGCTGCCCTTGTTCTTGGAAAGCCGTGTCTGGTTGGTTCTCTGCAGATGTGCTTGTGGAGGTTCCTCTTGGGCCGCCTGGGCAGGCGGTCACTGTCCTAGGGGAGGTGGACCCCAGCTCTGGGGCCCGGTGGATCTGGACACTTCAAGGACCGTGGGTGGGGGGGCGCGATTTCTCCTGGCCGCGCAGTCAGGTGTCCCCGCGCGGCCCGGCAGCCTCCGCACTCTGCTCTCTCCTTTTCAAAAGGGCCCTGCTCTGCCCGAGCAGAAGGAAGGCAAGGGAAGCCTTCTCGAAGCCCGCTAGAAGCTGAGGTGCAGTTGCTTGGAGGAGGTGGGGACTGAGGGGCACGCGGGGAGCTGAGATGCTTTCGGCTCTTCTGGGTCCTGCTGGCACGGCGCGTCCGGCCTGCGAACACTCAGCGAGCTGGCTGCTTATGACGTGGGTGTGTCGATCGCACCTCAAAAAAGTTCACAAAGGGAAAAGGAACCAGCCCCTCCTTAACTATGCAGGGCTTACCAGACATAAACCGACCACAGTACTATGTGGGCCAGGCGAGGCGGCTCACACCTGTCATCCCAGCACTCCGGGAGGCCGAGATGGGAGGATCACTCAAGCTCAGGAGTTTGAGACCAGCCTGAGCAAGAGCGAGACCCCATCTCTACTAAAGTAGAAATAAATTAGCTGGACAACTAAAAATATATATAAAAAATTAGCCAGGCATGGTAGCGCGCGCCTGCAGTCCCAGCTACCCTCCAGGCTGAGGCAGGAGGATCGCTTGAGCCCAGGAGTCTGGGGTTGCTGTGAGCGAGGCTGACGCCACGGCACTTTAGCCCGGGCAACAGAGTGAGACTCTGTCTTAAAAAAAAAAAAAAAGACAAACAGTATTATCTGGCAAAGCAAGGGTGACCAAGCGTACAGAGAGGGGAAACTGAGGCTCTGAGTAGTGACGGGATTCTCTGGAATAGAAGTCATAAATACATTAAGTCATGATTAGGAATGAATCTGTGCCCATAAAAAAAGCCAATTTGTCTTTTTCCCAAAAAGGAACCAGACGCATGTTCCCGCTGTGGGGGAGGGGTGTGACTTGCGCCGTGGCGCAGGCAGAAGGACAGACTTGCCCTCGGTCCTGCCCTTCAAGGCGGGCGAGAGTGGAGACCAGAGGCACCGCCTGCGGGTTCTTGTGGAGGAGCCAGCCTAGCTGAGGGCTTAGGAAGATTTGGCCCTGCCATGTGGTACCAGGCGGCACGTGCCAGCCCTGGGCCACCACAGGCTGCTGACGGGCTGGGCCTCCCAGGACAGACGCTCCGAGCTCAGCAGGGAGTGCCGAGCCCCGTCCTTGTCCTGCCACCCCTGCCTGCACTGCAGGAGTGCGGCTGGGCGAGCTGGAACTCAGGTTGCCCTCCTGTTCCAAGAGCCAGCGAGGGCTGGAGTCAGAGCGGTCACAAGGCGCAGAAACGCCGACAGGGGAAGGGCTTTTCCAGAACAGTGTTTACCTGGCCGGCCTCCCACCCCGGGGACAAAAGGCAGAGTGCAGCCCTCAGGGTACAGTCACACCCTCTCCCCTGACCTCTCCAGCTTCTAGAAACCTTTGCGTTCCTTGGAAAAAAGGTCCCCACTGAGGCCTTCCTTCCCTCTGCTGTTCCCCGTGGGAGTGTGCTTGTCCACAGCCCCCGGCCCTCCAGCCTGCCTCATCTCCCCCGCCCCGGGCACACTCCCAGCACTGCCCTGCCCACTGGGCCTGCCAGGCCCCACGGTGGCCCTGCCCGCCGCCATTGAGCATTCGGAAGCATGAATGGATGAACCGGTGCCCGCCAGCTATGGCTCCGGAGCCAGTCCGCGGAGGGACAGAGTGGGGACAGCCCAAGGTCTGGCTCTGCTGGTCACAGAAAGCGCCTGCCTCGGCTTCCCGTCCACGCTGGGCTGCTGCAGAAGCGGGTTCGACTGAGAAGACAGCGAGCAGGGCTGGCTGGGGCGGGCGTCCCCTGCAGCGGGCACCTGCCAACAAGCCACATGGCCTCGGCCTGCAGCCCGGGAAGGTGCTGGAGAAGGAGCAGGGCTTAGTCCTCCACGCTGGGGCTGGTCCTGGCGGTCAAAACGCCAGGCCCTGAGGGCTTAGGTTGGGGATGTTGATTCTGAAAAACCCGAGGGTGGCGACGAGCCCAAGCCCGAGCAGGGGACGGGTAGGGCGGGCGAGGCCTCTCCCTGCTGCTGCCGCAGGACCCTCTCAGGGCCAGGGTTCCGGGAGGTGGGGACCAGGGGACTGACTCTGGCGGGCGTCTGCCCTGGCCCCGCCTCTGCAGGTGCATGGCGCTTGGGCTGGTCGACTCCCAGGCCCTGGGCTGGGGTGAACCAGGAGTGCTGGGCCCCGGGACGCGCCTGAAGGGACACACTGGCGTCTTCTGCGGAGGCGGTGGAAAGAACTGACAGGGCAGTAAGACCGGATTGGGTCCTGCCTCCCCTGACGGCTGCCAGTCGTGGCCACCCCCGCCGCCGGCCCCGCACACACCGTGGAATGGGGCTCTCCACCGTGGCCGCCTTCTGCCCTTCCCCACGGTGCGGCCGCCTCCCAGGCCCGTGAGCGCGTGCGACAGCAAGCGCAGTGTCGGTTCAGCGGAAGCAGCTTGCAAGCGCAGGAGTGCGGTCGCTCCCTTCCCTCCTCCTCGCTCTGAAGTCGTCCCCACATGTGACCAGAGCCAGCCTCTGCCAGGACGCGAGGACGCACCGCTGGGCTGGGGTCGGAGGGACAGCCAAGCCGGCACGGCCACAGCTGGCGCCCAGGACACGGGAGGAACTGAAAGGGGTCCTCCGGCTGCGCCAGCTCCGCGGCCCCGTGTCGCCTCTGCGGCATCTTGGGTTGGAAGAGCACCACAGGCCAGTGAGGCCTCGTGCATCCAGGCGGACAGCGACGGGCCTCTCAGGCCCAGGGTGCCCTCCTGCCTGTGGGACGTCAGGAGAGGGAAGGAGGCCAGGGGCCAGGCCCGTGTCTTAGGGTTTAGCCCAGCTGCAGCCACTCTTTAGGGGGTGGTGTTCTCAACCTTGAGGGCACAGTGGGATTGCGGGGAGGGGGGGCACCACAAAACACAGACTCTGCTCTCTGGGACCTGGCGTGTCGCCGGGGCCGAGCACTGTGTCAGGGCTCTCTCCGGTGACTCTGATCGCAGCCAGCGCTAAAGGCCACCAGCTCTGAGGGCAGTAGCGTCTCTCCCACGACAGATGAGGAACCTGCGGCTTTGAGAGGCTGAGCAACTTTCTCCAGGTCAAGTAGCAGTAAGTGTCGGAGTGGGGTGACACCCAGGGGCTGGCCGGGCATGGGGCCCTTCAGAAAAGGGGCCCTTCTGGCTGTCTCCCCCGCAGCACCGTCCCTGCATGCAGTGGCTGCTCAAGGACAGTGGTGGACGGAGGGATGGGGCTGGGCTCCAGCCCCGCCTCTGCTGCCCAGCAGCGGCCGCGTCCCTCAGCCTGGCCGCAGCGGCCGCGCAGGCCTGCCCTCCCGAGGAGCTGGCGAGCGGAGCGGGGCCCGCTGGCGTCGAGGACGCTCTGGTTTGGGGAAACATGGGAGCAAAACAGCATCTGCAGCGCCTTGGGGCCAGCTGCGGGAGGCCCCTCCTTCCTGCTGCCTTTTCTGGTGGCTGAAACCTCAGACTGATCCCGGAGCCAGACAGGCGGGCAGGCAGCACATTCTTTTCAGGGGAGGCCCCCCTCCCCTCCTGGGGACAGTGGGGAGGGCAGGGCCTGCCCAGGCCTGGCCCCGACTGGGTTTCCGGCTGTGGGGCCAAGCTGGGTCCCCTGGGGAATGGGGGCGGGTGAGGAAAGCCCGAGGCTGGCAGTGGCAGCCACCAAGCCGCAGGGGTGGGAAGGGCTGTGGGTGCTTCTGCCGTCTGGCGAATCCCCGCCGCCCGGCCGCACCGGGTGTCGAGACTTGAGAGACAGGCTCTCTGGGTTTTCAGAACCGTCGCGGGCGGTCTGCACTCTCTGGTGAAGCGGAGCCGGCTCTGACACACGCACACCCCTCCCACAGCTGCCGCAGCCCTGGTCACCTTCCCCTTCCGCAGTGTGCTCCGGGCGCCCCGCGGAGCGGGCTGGACTGCGGCACACGGGAGCGGGCGCTTCCTCCCACAGCCCCGCCGCCCCGCGGGCACAGCCTCGGCCGGGCCGTCGCAGACCCCCAGTTCTTTCCCCTGGGTGTCGGGGGTCCGTCTGAGGCGCCATCCTGGCTGCTGTGTCACCTCTGAGGGAGCTTTGCTTTTTGGGGAGATGGAATGGCCCACTGGGATTCGAATCCCGACTCGGGACGCGGCAGCTTGGAGCGCCGAACTCCTTAGCGTCTCTGAGCCGCAACTCCCTCCTCCACAGGCTGGAGACAAGCACCAGCGCAGGGACTGTCGTGAGGGTTAGATGAGACAAACGGCCTGGCACTCACATGACGTGGCTCATGCGGGCCACCACGCCTAGCTTTCCTGGCACCGCGAGGCAGGCAGTGGCCGTGCTGCTCCTGTCCTCTGCCGGCAGTGACGCCTGAGGGCTCTCCTGGGTGCCAGCCCGTCAAAGGAACAATGTCCTCTGCAGGCCACAGCTGGACTTCCCGCAGCCCTGCTGGGGCTCCGAAAAAGGTTAGAGCACTGACCTAAGTCCACACCCTCCTGGTGGCTGGCAGGGACGCAGGGGCACAATCGGAACCTGGGAGATGAGGTCTGTGAGCACTTGGAGATGAGATCTCTGAGCTCGGGCCAGTAGAGATGGGGGACGATCTGGAGGGATGGGGAACAGGTTTCCATAGGTGTCCTCAGGGCTGGCAATCGGAGCGGTGACAAAGCCGCCATTGAACGGGGCTCTGGGTCAGGCGCCGTCCTGGGCACCTCACTGGCACGAACACTTACTCCTCACGGCAGCCTTGAAGTAGGAAGCATTACTTTATTGCGCCTACTTCAGATGAGGAAGCCGAAGCGAACAGAAAGGTCAAACCCCAATGCGCAGCGCTGGCCTCTGCCCCGCTGGGGACGGAGCACAGAACTTCCCATCAGGAACGAAGACGCACCCTCCGGCGCAGGACGCCGGGAAGAGCCGCAGCAGGACGCAGCTTGCGCAGGGGTGGGTGGGGGAGAGCTCTGAGGGGCCCAGAGGGTGAGTTTTGAGTTACTCAGAGACTGTCGGGCTCTCACACCATTTTCCGACTGGGGTGGGCTGAGGACAGTGATGCACGTTACTCGAAGACTCCTGATTTCAAGGAGGTAAATCCGACCGAACTAGCTTAACCAAAGGGGAGTGTGGTGACATCTGAGGACCCTGAACTCGTGTTGCCAGGAATCTCGTTTCTGTTCCTTTCCTGCCACAGAGCCCCCATGGCAGACAACGGCCCCTCACATATCTGGGCAGGTCATCCACGGTTCTCACCGCCGGAGGAAAGCCCCAGAGAACGACTCCGACTGGCGCAGCCCGGGCCATGCACGTGCCGGCCCTGCCAGGAGCCGGAGCGCACGCCAGGGCCCCCAGCCGGTCTGCCCAGCGCGGTGTGCGCTGGGAGCAGGCAGAGCCGCCCGCCCTGCCCAGTCTCCCACAGCAGGGCAGGGGGCCTGGCCCTCACCGGGCCTTGCCGCCAGATGCCGCAAGCAAGAAGGCAATGTCCTCCAGTTCGCTTGGACAGACATTTATTGAGCACCTACTAAGTGCAAGGCACTGTGCTAGGTGCCACAGGAAATACAGAGTAAACACAGATGGTCCCTGCCCGCAAGGAGCTCACAGTCTAAAAAGGGAGGTGAGACACGGTACATGATCAGCTGCAGTGACACCAGCCAGAGCGGAAGTGCCAGAGCGAGACAAATGCTGTGGAGTCACGGAATACACGGCCGCTTCCGGTCAGCAGCACTGGGCAAGGGCACGCAGAGGGCTCGGCCGGTCCTCGGAGAGAAGCCCTTTCTTTGGGAGCAGCGCATTTCTGGCGGGACCCTGCAGGCACCCGAGAACCCCCGGCTGTGGAGCACGTGGGCAGGCGCCGCACAGCTGCGAGTACTAGCTCAGGGGCCGAACCCGAACCTCGGGTCAGATACCACTGAGCATCACTGAGCAGGAGGAGGGCGACCAGAGTGTGTTCTGGAAGAGCAGTCTGGCAGCGCTGCGCACTCTGGAAGGGAGGGAGCTTAGGGGCTGGCTGGTTGGGGCGGT
Source organism: Mirza zaza (assembly GCA_008750895.1). Taxonomy (NCBI): domain Eukaryota; kingdom Metazoa; phylum Chordata; class Mammalia; order Primates; family Cheirogaleidae; genus Mirza; species Mirza zaza. The sequence goes on along the minus strand of VSMD01007193.1, from coordinate 54,820 downwards.
AGAGCGGCCGTGGGGAGCACGGCTAGTGGGCAGTGGCGAGCAAAGGACCAGGCGGGGTGGGGAAGGGGCACAGTGAGGTTAAGGGAGTGAGACCCCTAAGAGTGAGGGCAGTTTCTCAAAACGTGGCCTGTGGCCCACCTGCACGGCACCGTCCGGGAGCCGGAGCTGCAGACGCCAGGCCCTGCTGCGGAGCCGAGCTCAGCCTGCGCCCGCCTCAACCCTGCAGGAGGGCCAACGTTTGGGAGCTGCCAGTTGAGAAAGAGAAGGGTGTTAAGGACTGACCTTCAGGTAAAAAAGGGGACAAAGAAGAACGAAGACGTCTAGGAGAGAGGGAAACCTCTCAAAGTAAGGAAAAGAAAGCCCACGGCAGCAAAAGCTGCGGCTGCCCAGTGTGCGCAGGACGGCCGGGCCTGCGTGGCCCCGGCCTTCCCTAGACCTGCGTGGAGGGCCGGGGCCAGGTGTGCAGACTGGGAAGTGAGGCGCGAGGCAGTAGGAGCGACAGACAGACAGGATTCTTAGGGAATCAGGTTGCACTTTGCCCTGGAGGATCTGAAGTAGGCAGGTGTGATGGCGAGGGAGACAATGAAATGGACGTGAGCAGGAGGAACTGACTCCCGTGGGGAGATGAGGCAGCGGGCTCAGGGTCGGGGACGCAGGGCAGGTGGGATGAGGAAGGCCCGCGAGGGGTGCAGGGCTGGGTACCAGGCTGAGAGTCGTCTAGAGCACACCACCCTCCTTCCGCAAGTAACACGACAAGCCTACATAAGCCCGGTGCCATCTCTCCTTTCACTGCCACCAAAAGCCGCGCCAGGCCCAGGTCCCCAGCACCACAGCCGAGCCGCCTTCTAGCCGTTTCCGTGACTAGCGCCCACAGGGTCTCACACAGACCGCCAGACAAAGGCTCCCAGACCCGGTGACCTGGGGCCTAAGAACGCAGGCCTGGTGCCATCCAGCTCCACCAGCCACTCCTGACCCTGCGCAAACTCTCTAGCAATGGACACCTCGTCTGTTGAATGTGGGTGGCGTGCTCTGCCCTGTCAGCTACCCGTGAATGCTAAGAGACGCGGGCTGCAAAGCCATCAGACAGGCAAGCCTGAGGCAGTGTCCCATTGCGGAGCCCAGGGCAGCAGGGAGGCTTGTGCAGGAGGCAGGCCAGCTGACAGCATTTACTTAGCAGCAACACTGGGCCTGGTACTAGGAGGGGCTGAGAATAGGCGATGAGTCCTTTTTAATTTATTTAATTTTAATTTTTCTTGTTTCTGTTTTGTAGAGAGAGACATGGTCTCACTGCGCTCAGGCTGGTGTTGAACCCCTAAGTCCCAGCGATACTTCAGCCTCGGACTCCCAGAGAGCTAGGATTACAGGCGTGAGACACTGTGTCCCGCCAGTGAATCCTTTTTTAATGGTTTGATAATTAGGTTTATAAATACTAAATTTAACTAAATTTGATGGATTTCAGAAAAATTGTTTCATTACCATCTGTAAAGGTAATAAGCACTTAATGCTTTTCTGCCCTCCTCCCACTGCAGCCCTCCCTCCCATGCCTGAGAAAGGGGAATAGGGCAGATAGATCTCTCAGATACAGTACTAACACAAAGGCTTACAGAACTCAAGGGTCAAAGGTCAAGTTGCTTCTAGAGCCTGGAAAACCCAAGACTCCTTCAGCCCAGCCAGTTCCACCCTGTGTCTCTTCTCTGAAAGCAAGGAGGAGAAACACTGGATTGGCAAGGCTGAACTGAACCTTGAGCCAGCAGGTCAGAGCCACTGCAAGGCGGCCCGGCCCTCACACCTCTGCTGTGCTGCTGAGAACCACCAGCTGAGAAGCTGAGGCACAGGAGCTGTGACTGAGGCCACCTTCCAGGCTTGCCTCAAGTCTCTACCTCTACTTTCACAGCCGGGTGACCTGGCAACCTGCCCCAAAGTGACAGGGGACAACCAGTTTCACATTAGGATGCAGCAAGGCATCTGAGAGAAACATGACTGAGGTACAAGTCTGGCCACCTGGAGGGCTCTGGCTTTGTCCTGAGGGATGCAGGGATTGGACAAAACCAAGAGGAAATGCGCCTGGCAGGAACATTCTGGGATGCCACCCAGGCCCTTCACCATGAAGAACCAACTGCACTCAGTCCTGAGCCACTATCTCAGGGGCTGGGAGAGAGAGATGGTCCAGGGCAGGCAGGAGATTGACCACAAGCAGCCCGGGGAGCGCACAGGTGTAAAATACAAAGCCCTTTGAGGTCCAGGTAAGAGTAAAGATGTTAAGAATTACCCAGGAAAAGAACCTCACTGACACAGAATTTGGGCAACACTGAAAAAAGACAATACTAAGATATCAACTCTGAGAAAGACTCACAGGAAAGATTATTTAGGAGGACACCAAGGAGACAAACACAGGAAAAATAAATACAGGGGCTCTGGGACCCCACCGAAGCTACTAATGCTATTTATTGGCTTGGGTCATTCTTGAAAATAGAAAACCGCTTTTTGGCAAAGCTACACAAATTCCTCATAGGACATCTCCCATGGTTCTGGACACAAGATGGCCACAAGGATGAGGCTCTTCATTAAACTTCCCTACACCTCGCCATGGTCTTCAAAGGCTAAGACTCCTAGAGTTGAGTCAGGTGCGTGCCCCGCCTGGTGAGTGTGAGAGCACTGGCTGAGGAGTTTGCTCCCTGCCCAGCCACTCCGCGGCTGAGGACGTGGCACGTCCGGGCGGAGAGCACTCTGGGCCTCTGTCCCTCTTCTGTAGGGCGGAAGGGAAGAAGGGTGGGACTACATGAGCGTCAACATTTCTTCTAGCCCTGTTATTGTGTGAGTCTAACTTTGCCCTGGTCATTAATAACGGATAGGCACAAAGTGCCATCTAGTGGCACCACTGGTCCACTCCCACACATGGCTTCAATAAAAGATCCCACAGAAGCAAACCCACTCCTACTGAGTCTAACTCTGGGTTGAGGGCAGAGGAGGCTGGAAGGGGTAAGCACACTTCATGTTAGTGGACATGACATATTCATCTCAAGAAAATATACTTTAAGAGATCTTGCTTTCCTTAAGAAAGCAACTCTTTTTTATTTAGAAAGACTAACCATATCCATTTGTCAATATTTTCAGCTTTAAGGAAAATAGTTTAAAAAACATAAAAATGTAAATACACTCAAGAGTAACTGCTATTAAACAGTTCTGAACAGGCAGAAAATGTAGACTTTCCTTTTACAGAAAATGTTAAATTTGTAATAGCAGCAAAATTTATATATAGAAAAAAGCTGGTTTTGAAAACCCAGATTTCTTTTGTACACAAAACATTTTTTTCTATACAACAACGTTTACACTGGGAAACAGGTTCCTCACATTGTGCTAGTTCCCATCAGGTACAGGCATCGGCTTGAGTTTGATCCGCTAGCCCTGAGCTCAAGCTCCTCGGCACAACCTTCAATCCAACACCATGGCAGAGAGCGCATTCAGATCTTTCATGTACGGATGGGCCACCAAGATCTGGTCAATCTTCAGTCTTTGCTCTGAGTCAGGGAAGATCTTCAGAAGGGCTTCCCTCAGCTCGTTGGTTTCTGCAGAAGACCTCTGTGCTGGCATGGGCAGATTCTGCTGGATATTGGGAAGGTTCGGCAGGAGTGGGAAGTGGGGCTGCTGAGGGAGCCAGTGGCTTGGAGGGGCTCCCTGAATCCGGGTGGGAGGCTGGTGACTGGTGCTGGCTGCCTGGGTGCCAGGGACTCTGAAGCTGGGGTCAAACATGCCCACATTTGGCAGGGCATTGAGTAGGGGCTGCATATCTCTGTGAATGGAAGCAAGTCCTGGTGAGTTGGGTTATAAGACAAATAAGAAACCCTTCTAAAATATCTACTGTTGGCCTTGAGGCTCAAGATTTTGCTCCCTGGTTTCCAAAGCAAGACATAAGACTGCAGCAGAGGCAGTGATGTCAGCCACCCACAGAGCAGCATGCAGGGATTCCACTGATGACATCTCTAGACAGACTGTAGCAGGGAATGAGAGCTCTTCGTGAGCTGGCACCACCTTCCCAGCTCTGCTCTTATGAGGGCTGACCCCATCTAGCTGTTTGGCTCTAACCCAGAGCTTTCAAAGCACATAATGGGGTCTTACTCTTCTGGAGATTCTGATTCTGCACAGGAACGGTGGCTGATAGAAATTAGAAAGAGGGACACCCCCCCCCCCCCCCCCGCCGGCCGGCCGGCATGTTGGCTCACACCTGTAATTCCAGCACTTTGGGAGGCCAGGGTGGGAGGATCCCTTGAGGCCAGGGGTTCAAGACCAGCCTGAGCACCATACATCATAGCAAGACCAGTCTGTACAAAAAAATTTTTTTTTGAGAAAGAATCTCACTCTGTTGCCCGGGCTAGAGTGCCCTGGCATCAGCCTAGCTCACAGCACCTCAAACTCCTGGGCCCTAACCCTCCTGCCTCAGCCCCCCTGGTAGCTAGAACTACAGGCATGCGCCACCATACCCGGCTAATTTTTTCTATTATTTTTAGTTGTCCAGCTAATTTATTTCTATTTTTTAAGTAGAGACAGGGTCTTACTCTTGCTCAGGCTGGTCTCAAACTCCTGAGCTCAAACGATCCGCCTGCCTCAGCCTCCCAGAGTGCTAGGATTACAGGTGTGAGTCACCACACCTGGACTGTACAAAAAAATTTAAAAATTAGCTGGGCATGGTGGTGTGCACCTGTAGTCCCAGCTACTTGGGAGGCTGAGGCAGGAGGACCATTTGAGCCCAGGAATTTGAGGCTGCAGTGAGCTATGATGACACCACTGCCCCCCAGCCTAGGCAAACAAAGCAAGATCCTGTCTCAAAAAAAAAAAAAAAGAGTAGTATCTATTCATTGTCCTTAAGATTCATTAAAAAAGGGGGGGAAAAGGAAGAAAGAAAGAAAAAGGGGCCCCCTTTGGGCAGAGAGGTAACCCTACTGACTCATGGATTATCCTTCCCCACCAAAGACTGGGCAGGGCGTGTGCAAGTCCGTCTGCATGGGGAAGGCATCTGCACTGTCTGAAGCTTTCCGCCTGCCTTCGGCCTGCAGCTGAGAAATGGGGTTGGCTGAACAGTTTTCCCAACCCCAAAACTTAACTACCTTCAAAAGTTAGTCCCCCTGTGAGGGAAGTGATCAATACATTCTCTCCTTTTTGTTACACCCCACCCTGTACTCACACTCACGTGTTCTCTCTCACTGAATTCTTAACAAAGTAGTTAAGACCTCTGTAAAGAGCCACTAGGTGAGAAGAAAAAGGGCATGCAGGACTGACCCTGCTACCAGGCTGCTCAAGGAGTGGGAGGAAGCAGAGAACGCTCCTCCTGGTGAGTCTGCCCCAGGGACCCGACGCTCACACACAGGCCTCAGGCCTGAAGCTCAGCAGAGGCCTTCCCAGTTAAGAAGTGTGGAAGTGAAACGAGCTGGACTGATATGCAGCAGGGTTAAAAATGGCTGCCATTCTCTTGGTGTGGGTAGAGAGGCATGCCGTTTGGGAACTAAGTCCTCATCTGTGTAATAAAACCCAAAGGCTCAAGAGAAACAATTCACAAGACCAGGGAGCTAAAATCGTGGTGGTCTCCTAGACAGAAGATACCTCTGTGTGAATCCCCCTTCACTGAATCCAAACCTATAATCCCAAAGGTTCCTATTACAAATAGAGATCAGCTAGAAAGTTTTACTGCTTGAAAAGCTGGGACAGCTGTGTGTCTTCCTCTCAGTTTACCTCCTACCCCCCAACATCCCCATGCAAATAGCTGCTGCAAAATGCACAGAAGCATAGCCTATTTTAGTTTCTAAAAAGAAGAAAGGTCTGTCATCAAGGTTATATGATTTGCCAGTTAGATAGGCAAGAAACTTTAGTTAACAATGTCTGTTACCTGAATTCTGAAAACAAACTACCACTACATAAAGTTCTTAAAAACAAATAAACCAATCCAAACAAGAAAACCTAAACTATCAAATCAATTTCAGATAAATATGGAATACTAGCTTTTCCATCCAAGGAATGTGAAAGTAACTGTCAGTTTCCCCAGGTCATGATTCCTGAATAAATTAATATAAGCACAATATATTCAAAGTAAATGATTTTAAAAATGAAAATAAAGACATTTTACACATACATAATGAATCTAAGTGGCACTCATTAATAAGTGACCACACCAGCATAGAAAATTTGCTTTGTCTTTTTACACCACGAAATAAGTTTGGCTCCCAATCCTCTCCTAGGATTAAAACCAAAAGGTCCACGGTTGAAAATCTGGGGTGCCTGGTTGATTAGCTTTCATATGCATTATATCAGCAGTAAATCTAAGGCTTTAAAAAAATTTGGGGGGGACTTGAGTATGCATGGATTTGGGTGAAAAAAGAAAAAGAAAAAAAAATAAAAATATAAAGAAAAAAATTTATCTTTTTTCTTTTCTTTTTTATTCCCACTTACCTGTGCTATATAAAAAAAATTAAAATGCCATTTTTAGTGTTTAAAGATAGTACTTGCACTAAAGCACAATTAACTTTAATAGAAAAAAAAAATTTTATTTGACAGGAGTACAGTGCCACAATCACAGCTCACTGCAGCCTTGAACTCCTGGACTCAAGCAATCCTCCTGCCTCAGCTTCTGAGAAGCTAAGACTACAGGCATCCGCCACAAGGTACGGCTAATTTTTTTTTTTTTTAAGAGAGACGAGGTCTCCAACTACTGACTGGACTCAAGTGATGACCTCCCCCACCTCAGCCTCCCAAAGTGCTGGGAACACAGGCATGAGCCATCACACCTGATCTGAAATAATTTTTTAAGTACAAGATAGTCTGAAAAAGGAAATACCTGAGAAAGACTTCCTTCCGAAGAAATTCTTCTAATCGAGGTCCACTTCTTCCCAGAGGATCATCAGGAACCATAAATATGTCCCCCACGAATGTATACTGAAGCAATCTACAGCACAGAGAATAATCACAGTGCTGGGGAAACACTAGTCTTCCTTGCTGCAGGCTGAGAAGTCTCTCAAAGTAGCTACCCAATTCCAAAGCAACAGTCAGGGTCAGCCTATAAATTCTAAGACTGCTTAACTGCCCAAAGGGGAAGGGGAAAAAAAAACCACCCAAGTTAAACCACTTAAATTTCTGTTAGGACACAAATACCATAGACTTCTTAAGAAACTTTATCACAGTTGGCCCTCAAATTTTTCAAAGACGTTCAGATTTCTATCCCAGCTTGAAAAGCAGCTGCTTCTCCTACTGTAACTTTGAAAACCAAGATTTAAAGACTGTTAGCTTAGGGCCCAACAGGTACTCAATGAAGGTTTAATCTTTGAATAAAACTGATAATAAGTGTGCCCACAGGCAAACCCACTGAAAACAACCTTTTAAAAAAGGAAAACAATATGCTATATGAAGAAAGAAAATCTGAGGTCAGGAGAGCATTATTCATCAACTCTGGGGAAAATGGGAAAAAAAAAAATAGTCCCAAGTGCCTATGCTTATTGCCCAGGTCTTGTTTCTGCCTTGCTTTTGTGGATTCTGAAAGCAATGGGTTGGTTTGAAAATATGAATTTCATATTCTCATGCATTTAAATCCTCCATACGTGCACAGATGAGTGTCCCATAAATAGTGACAGTGAGCCCAGGGTAAAGATCCAACAGAAACAAGCCCTGGGAGATTGATGGCTGATTAACTGTGCCTAGAAGGTCAAAGGCCAATTCTTGGTTCAGTTATCAACAATAGCTTTTTAACAGAATATGGGTCACAGTGCATATAGGAATTAACTCTCACCTGGGCTTTTACAGAAAAGAATCTTTTTCTAAAATCCTCTAATGATTTAGCAAAATGTAAAGACCAGACAAAGGGAAACTGTGAGACCCCAACAGAGATAAATATCTAGTTGTGCTAGTTACATTACTAGTGACATTATATACTAGTTATACTTAGTTTGAGGTATGTTATTCATGTTTTAAGATTTGTGGCATATGTGACATCGCTGGCACTACTATATACTCTTGCTTTTTGGTTTAAATAACTGGTCAGGTGATGCTTGTTAACAAAAAGTCCCAGAAGGCAGTGTTCACTGATCTTAAGGCAGTTTTCAGCAGATGCACACATTCGCAGTGCCATCAAAAACAAAACCAGCAGTGAATGCTAAACTCTTAATTTTGTTATTTTGGATGATATCTAAACATGTTTTCAATACAGATCATTAAACTATGACTGTAAAAAGCTCAAGAAAAGCATCAGACATTAAAAAGTAGAAATAATCTCTCGACTCCCAAGATGTGAAATCCACTCAGCACACTGCTTGTGGTCCTATCCCCCTTGGTGGAATCAAAGTATTCCAGAGCTGGAATCTCAGGTGACATGACGTCCAACCTCTCCCTTCGCAGTTGAGGAAAACAGGGAGGCCCAATGACCTGCCACAGTTTCCCATGGCATCAAAGTAGGGTGAAGTTAGGAGACCATGTGTGGCCTGTAACAGTTAACCCTGCCACAAAGCTTTTCCCTTGTGTCATGCAAGAAAACACTGACATCTGAGAAGATACCATGTGGGCACACGCAGCGTGCCTATACTCATCACTTGCTGGCTTTACAGCTTTGTGCTGGGACCAACCACCCTGTGGACTGTGAGGACAGCACAGCCATATGATAATGTGGTCCCCTATCCTGGCTTCCAATAATGTGGTCCCCTATCCTGGCTTCTGATAATGTGGTCCCCTATCCTGGCTTCCGATAATGTGGTCCCCTATCCTGGCTTCCGATAATGTGGTCCCCTATCCTGGCTTCTGATAATGTGGTCCCCTATCCTGGCTTCCGATAATGTGGTCCCCTATCCTGGCTTCTGATAATGTGGTCCCCTATCCTGGCTTCCGATAATGTGGTCCCCTATCCTGGCTTCTGATAATGTGGTCCCCTATCCTGGCTTCTGCAGGGCCAGAGTACATAAAAAAACAAACAGAATGCAAACAGAAACAAACAAAAACTTTTCTGCCCAATGACAAAAAAGAACATATTACCTTTTTGTGATAATTTCTCGCCAAGAAACAGACTCAGTCACAAATTCTCTGAAGTTATCATTTGTTACAATTATGCCACCGGTTTTGTCTGCTAAGTGTAGTAGAAACCTGTGGTAATAGAAGAGAATTTAAAATGAGCAACAACCATCCCTGGCTTAGAGAGGCCGTGTAATAAGAAAACAAAGGGATACCCTGTTCACAGGAAAGTCACCAAAGAATTTAACCAAGGCTAAGCAGCAGAAAAGTCAGCCCCTATCACCTGAATCTCTGAATTATTTGTGATTATAAAAAAACTATTGTTCATACAACCTAATTCTTTTTCCAAATTATCCCAACTATAATTTATGCATTTTTCTAGAAAAGTCACATTATCAACAGTGGTAATATGAATATATGAGGACCAGAGCAGAGAATGAATTAGAGTTGGCAAGCTATGACATCACTATTCTGTTTTTAGTTGGTAAGCTACAGACAATATTTTGGTTCTAAGATTAGCTATTTGGTAAGCCAGTCTTGCCATTCTTCTTTTTTGTTTTTTTAATTTCATAGGTTCATATTTTTTGCTCTGATTTAAGAAGAGATGTCTAGAACTATCTTTCTGTTTAGCCTAAATTATAGATTCACTCAAAAGGAAGTTGTGAAGGGACACACGGTGATGAAAAGGGGTAAGAATTAAATAGTAAAGAAGAATTCTATTTCACTGGTAGAGATTATTCATGTTCAAACCCTCTCAATAAGATATCTGTGAGGATAATGTGATGTTTATCCCTTAAGTCAGGATGACTACTTTTGTCTAAGGCAGTGTAGACAAAGATAATGAAACAATAAATTAAGACAAACATTGGAATTGCAAAACAAATGCTTTTATTAGCAGTAGTGAATACTTCAAGGGAATTTAAAAAACAAACTTCAGGCCAGGTGTGGTGGCTCATGCCTCCTCTGGGAGGCCAAGGCTCAGGAGTTTGAGAATAACCTGACGTCTGTACTAAAAATAGAAAAATCAGCCAGGCATTATGGCGCATGCCTGAAGTCCCAGCTACTCGGGAGGCTGAGGCAGGAGAGTCACCTGAGCCCAGGAGTTTGAGGTTGCAGTGAGCTATGATCATGCCACTGCACTCTACCCAGAGTGACACAGTGAGACTCTGTCTCAAAAAACAAAACAAAACAAAATCCCACCAAACTTGATTAGTTTCAGAAATCTTAGAAAACCTTGAACAGTAAATAGGATTCAGTTCTTTGGCTTACTAGTGAACATTTTACAAATTATTTCTAACTTACATGAGTTGCAAGTGATGATGTCTGCTCAGAAGTGTTAATAAAAATAGGTAGTAAGGCTTCTGAGTGCAAGTCCTATGAATTAGGACATACATTTGTGTCCTACCAGAGAGCCATATAAATCAAGCTAAAGCTTAGTATGCACACTTGTATATGGGTTCAAATCCTGCTGGTGTGAGGACAAAGCTGCAGTGTTAGAGGACCTGAGCCCTCCAGGGTCCCTGCCCACTATCACTGGGCTGAGCAAGAAGCGCCTTCCACACCAGCCTCCCAGTACTCTCTGCCCCTGCCCCTACCCCCACGTGCTACCCTCTTTCAGCTTCCCTGTCACTGCTGATTCGCTCATCAGATTAGGTCTCTCACACCAGCCTGGTGCAGGGCAAGGGGCTGTCAATGAGAAGGCCCTTTGGGTGAATGAATGTTTGCTGTGGTCCCAAGTCCCCTTCCCCCTGCCAAGGCCCTCTTTTCATCTCTTACCCATTCAACTATCATTCACTAGCCTGGGTCACAAGCGAGACACTATCTCCAATGGGGAGTATTCAGGTGGAACGCTGAGGCAAAAACACCAAGGGGGCTCTAAGTGCTATGAGCAGATAAAAATAAACAGGGTAAATGTAGGAGAGCAAACACTAAGCAGCCACCACTGAGGTCCCCAAGAACTGGCAGACATGCTTCTAATTCCACACCATGAGGAGCATTTTAAAAACTGGTCCTCATGCTACTGGGTAAGTCTGGAACCTTCTCTTAGGCAAAACTCCCCTCTAGTACTTACATGTGTGCCTTCTCTAGACCACAATTTCTTTAGGGCAGGAGATACTTCTGAACCACATATGTCCCCAGAACCTAGCTCTGCACATTCAACTTAGTTATTGCACTGGACTTGGTTACTGTTCAGTAAAGTTTTTAGAAACAAATTTAAAAGGTGCATACTAAATGTTGGTGACCGGGTATACTAGCACCTACTTTCTGGGCAAACCAGCTTAAGAAATGCAGCTTGCTCCTATCACACTAGAGTCAGTTAAGACATCCTCCATGATGTGGAGGAAACACTGAGGGCTCAGGCATGACAATGACAAACTAAGTCAGTGGCCAAAAATAGAACACGAGGAGATAGATATTATGTGAAAACCACTTTTAAGGTTGCCAGGCTAAGATAAGACAACATGACTTTAAGTATGTACCAAAAAAGCCTACAACTAAATATCTGCTCTTACTTATTGATGTTCAGCCATGTTTTACTGAAAAACCAAACCAAACCTCTTAACTCAACAGCTTCTTCTGTGATGTTCTTAAAACCATATGGCAAAGACTGTAGCATCATCTTAATGACAATGTTAAAATTCTCAACCCTGAGTCAAGTGAGTCATGGAAGAGTGTGGACCTGCCCAGTAGAACAGCTGCTCCCCCCACTCACACCTTAGGAAGGAAAAGGCCTTTCATACCTGTCATCATGAGAAGCAATTCTTTCTCCAAAGACCATCCGGGCAGGAGTTAAAGATAATATTCCAAGCTCTTGGAGCTGGGTTAAGAAGTGCTGTTCTGTTCATGGAATAAGTTGAATACACATTCAGAAAATGGCCATTTTCTCAGATGTGTAAATAAATGAAAGTACACCCCAGTGTTTCACTTGTAGAGTAGTAAAAACCTTTTTTCTACTGACTCAATTTTACTAACTTACTGGGAAAGAAAAAAAAATCAAGCAGACCCATACTAAGGCAAACGGAATGTATGAAAAGACTTTAGCTATTTTTTTTTTTTTTTTTTTTTTTTTTGAGACAGAGTCTCACTTTATTGCCCAGGCTACAGTGAGTGCCATGGCGTCAGCCTCGCTCACAGCAACCTCAAACTCCTGGGCTCAAGCAATCCTGCTGCCTCAGCCTCCCAAGTAGCTGGGACTACAGGCATGTGCCACCATGCCCGGCTAATTTTTTCTATATATATTAGTTGGCCAATTAATTTCTTTCTATTTATAGTAGAGATGGGGTCTCGCTCTTGCTCAGGCTGGTCTCGAACTCCTGAGCTCAAACGATCCGCCCACCTCGGCCTCCCAGAGAGCTAGGATTACAGGCTTGAGCCACCTCGCTTGGCCAACTTTAGCTATTTTTTAAACATAAAAAGATTCAACTCATTTGCTAAGAAAAGTAAACCATAAACCTATATTTAATGAATCCTCCCATCAAGAACTTTTTCAGAGCCATATTATAAGACGTAGAGGACAAAGAGAGTGATGAGAAGAGTCCATAAGAAAGGGTGGCGGTGGGAACAGGGAAGAGCTATGGGACTAGAAGTAGTGTGAGGGACCAGCTGCTTCACCCAATCCCAAGAAAGGTCCCCTTTTCAAAATCTCCCTCCAGCTAGCCTCCTGTCTAACTTCTCTTAGTTGTCCTAGAACTGCACAATACATAAGGATTCTAAGACTCACGTATCCAATTTCAAAAATAACCACAAAATGAGCAGATCTGCCTCATTCCTCATGTACCTGCTGTTAAAGACAAATATGCTCTTCAAAATGAGGGAAGTTGAGAATACTTGGGAAATGTGTGGTTTGACCATTTCCACCTCTCTAGTGACTAAGTTTCACTTCCTGTTTAATGTATTGGGCAAGTCTTGCACTCACCCTCCCTATGATCTACCTTTTACTTCTAGGTACTCTGAGCTGCCTGACACAGACTTTTCACCTCTTTTCCAATCATGATCTATGCCACAAACAACCTGAAGTTTCTCTGGAACATTTCACAATTCATAAAAAGTTCAAAATTTTCATGTGTGGCCTGCTAGTCAGCCATAAAGTACTTTACAGTTTAACAGAAATGATGTGTATTAAGCTATTAAACAGACTGTTAAAAAGACATATTTGAAGGTGCCAAATTTATCAAGTGACCTCAAAAATACTATCTAAACAGTCAGATGCAACCTAATGGAAAGACATATTTTACTCTTTAGAAAGTAAAAAGAAAACTTTGTGATATATAATGAACTCAAACACAACCTTCTATAAAACCAACTATATTAACTTTCTACCTATCCTTCCTCTAAGTATTTCTTATGCTATAATATTCTCTTCAATTGATGTTTTACTAGGTGCAATGAATTTACAATTTTGTTTTTAAAGCTGCTGCCCATGGCACATGGCTCTATTCTAAGCAGCCATGTGTTGCAATTATAAGCCAACTCATCAAACATCTAATCAGAAATCTGAAAAAATTCATTTTGTCTCACCTGTGACATTAGGATCACGTCTTGTTCTCCACTGAGGGACAAATACAGTGATATTTCTGTTGCCAAGCTTCCAAAAATATTCGACTGCAATTGCAATTCCACGGCAAGAAAAGAACTTTTTCAGACCATGGCTATAAGAAAATAAGTAAAAATTTATTTTAGTTTAAAGCATCTTTAAAGCATATTAAGTTCACTATGAAAGGATAAAATCCATAAACAAAAACAGAACAAAATCCCACCCCCCCTTTTTTACATTTTTTGGTATAAAGTTGCATAGTCTGCTGCTTTGCAAAGCCAAGACAGCACCCTTTGTGGAAGATACAAGACAGAATCTTATGATTTTTCTTCTATTTTGTTTAGTTGATTAATCGGGTGTACTGTTGTGGTAGAAGGCTGTTGTACTTTTTTTAAACAGCCCATTCTATTGGGGGGGGGGAATACTATTTTTAAGTCTTGCCTAATCATTGGCCTCTGAAGTAGCTTTATGAATTTTATTAAGAAATTTGTTGCTGAAGCAGAAACCATTTAGTAGCTGTGCTGGTGCTCGCCCCTGTGATGGAGGAGTGGGGTGAAAATGTGACATGGTTATCACCACTGCAATGTCCAGGGCTGCAGCTGCCTCCTGCCTCAGGCTGGCTCTACCCTCCTTCTGGGGAAAGGCAAAATCCACCCAGTTCACACCTTACAGGACGCAAGTTGAAGGCAAGACTAAAATGAAAGTAACTGGGGGCCACGGAAAGTGATTTTATTGAAGAAAGCAGAAACCAGGGTGAAAAGGTAAACAAGAAACGACAGAGGATTAAAAAATGCACACTCTTCCAAAAATACAGTAGCAAATTTTAAAAGCAACGAAGACAAATATTTAAATTTTATTCTCCAAAAGTGGGGGTAAAAAAAAATAGTGTTTTTTAAGTTTAAAATTCTGTAGGTAGTAATCTGTCTACCATGGGTATTAGAAAGAAAAAAAAATCTCAAAATCTTAAAACTGGGATGCTACAATTTGTGAGATTTGCATAATCTTTTCATTGCTTCAGTGATCAGCTATATTCGAGTGACAATAAATTCTGCATTTTCAGTCCTGTCGTCTCTCCATGTCTAGTACCACACATCAAAACTGCTTCATGAGTATTTATTTCACTTGAAAATCCTGCCATCGGGGACACGTGTGCCCCAAGTCAAACCCAGGTTCTCCTAATTCCAACCCACCCTGCAAACGCCAGTTAGACGAGCATCTAAAAGCAGCTCTAAGGACTTTGATTCTGCTCAAGGCCTCCAACAGCACTGTCCTTCTACACGGATCCTCTGCCTGGCCTCTAGGCCCGCTCCTCATCTGACTAGTCAGAAAGGATCTGGGCAAGTGAGCCTCCCGCTACCATCTGTCAACACACTCAGTTCTGACCATATGGTCCTGCCATCTTGCCCTCCTGGTCTCAGCTTTTCCTTTTGTTACTTTCTTTGTGGACAATGTTTTTGTACCTTTCCCTTGCTCCTTCTTCAAATGCCCCCAGGACTGAATTCCAGTCTCTCTTCTGTCAAGCTATCTCTGGACATAGGCCCTTTATCAGCCTTCTCTCTCTCCTCTGACTTCCTATCTTGTACGGTGCACCAGAACCACAGAGACAGAATGAATTTAGATTCCTGTGAGAGATGAGAAGTCAGCACTTAGAGACAGAGCAACCTGCCCAGGTTCACAGCCCGAGGGTAGCCAAGCTGGGTGAGACTCAAGCTCCCTCACTCCTGGCCAGGGCCCTTCCCACTCCCCACAGTGGCACCTGTGCAGCACCTGCGCTCCTCAAGAACACGAATGGGCCGGACACTCATAAACATCTAATGTCATGAGGGAATCAGAAAAGCTGCTCACGAACTCTGTTTAGAGGCTAAAGTCTACTCTCTTTTTCAGTGAACCATAAATAAGAAACTGTAGAGGATCTTATCCCAGAAAATATATGCAAGTAAACAAACCTTTTCTTGAAGAAATAATTCAGGAGTGATTTATCCTAAAAGCACTCAAACATGGCAAGAATGTAGCAACAATATGACATTTGTTACTAGAAAAAAGACTGTGGTAGTTTTTAAAAGGGGGCCCTTTTTAATCTTTAAAAAATAATAAATCATCTATTTACTCTAATTGCTTAACCACAAGGACAGGCCTAAAGTTAATGTCAACTACAGATCTAAAAATGACAAGTCACAATACAAATGCCTACTGATTGCTTTTTTTTTTATTGGAGGAGGGGAGAAAGAGAAATTTATTAATTTGCTAGCAAATGAGGAGGCTGGCAGACTCCCATCTTAAAGTACCAATGTCCTTAAGCCTACTGATTCTTAGAAAAACCAAGGGATATGTATGTTTAGTCCTCAAAACGATTACCCCTGAGAGAAATGCACTGAAAAAGTTTGTAAAGTGCCTCCTTAATTCTTCAACCATCTACTTTTCCTCTTTTCCTTAAATGCGTCCGTCGATATTGACAGTACAAACTGGACAGAGGTAGAGTGCCAGTTCCATTCCACTGGGTCACTGAACAAAAAGGCAGAAACACAAACAGACAAACTCAGCAAACCTGGAAAAGCTCAGAGAGGAATAAATGGAGCGTCTAGAAACATCAGCTCTACACTAAGTTCCAAAGTGTTATTCCCAGTGATAAAATCGTATCATTTTGATACCCTGAAAACTCTCCGGAGCTGCAGATTCACTCAGAAAATAAAGCAGGAAAAAAAATAAATCAGGTGGAGCCGAAATACTCCTGTCCTCAAAATAATAAAAGGTCCACTAGGGCTCCTTCCTACTTCAGGTCCAACAGCCCAGCAGGCAGACAAGTGCTTAATCGTCACTGTCTCTCAGCCTCGTTGCAATCAAACCAGAACAGTTTATTGACAGGAAAACCCAGATCAACTCTCTATTTTGACCTAGAGACAAAGGATATATACCAAGTTTTTGTGCAATAATACCTCTCTACTTACGGGAAGGCCAAAGCTCTGGGGCTCCCAGCTCCAAATGCAGAATGAACAGCGATTAGACTGGAAGGCCAGGTGTGCACACTCTTAAGAGAGATTTAAACTCCTGTTTCCATATAATTGGTAACAAGTTATATAATCAGGTTGTTTCCCATATAGCAGGCAGCTAATGAAAAGGAAGAGTGTCAAAAGCAGAGGAGAGATGGGTGCCACAAAGCTGACAAAAACTCGTGGCAGTCATTGAATCAGACAGGGCAGTGTGGGGAAAGAGTGGAAAGCCCTTTCTCAGTTACCCAGGAAAAAGTGGTTTCCTTGTATAGCTTCTTCCACTTAATAAAAATAGCCATGGAACGTGATAAAGACAGACTAGCAAAAAAATGGTTAAAATATATAGTTCTACCAAGCAAAGGGGCAAAAATCTCATCTACATGGAAAATTATCAACCCAGATAAGTCAGGTGCTCTTATGCTACAGTTTCAGTGACAAAAGCCAAATGTTATTTGGCCACCACTGTGCTGTCTAGCCATACACCGCAAACAATTTCCACTTACTCATCATTTGACTCATTCATGGTGACAACGGGGGAAAAAAACCAAGTAAGATATACATGATTGGCAGCATTAAGTAGGGTATTTCGGAATTTCTCACGGGTGTATATAAGCTGCAGACATCATACTAGATAGGCAAATAAAGGCTTTGCAGAAACACAGGGCAGGGTGGGCCTGGGCTGCTTTAGGGTGGGGTTCACACAAAAGGATCCTATTGCTTAAGAACCCAAATTTCCTCTTAACTACTTCCCCCAACTAGTTGGGTCAAATGAGTGAGGTTTACTCACCAGTGCTTATACAACTCAAGACTTAATTATCCAATGATGCCAGGGCCTGAAAATTCCAACCTCAACTTCTGCTGGAGAGGACAGGGTGTGTGGGGGGTCTGGGGAAAGACATGGGCCCAAATCTCATTATCTGTACAACCCTGGACAAGATTTTTAAGCCATTTCATGCTATATAGATTATGATTTTTTTCCTTGCATGATAGGTATAAAGAGTATGTTTTAAAAAAATAAAATACAGTGCCTGACACACACATAATAGGTGTTTCAGCTTTAAGATCACAAATATTTGCTGAATTAAAAATATGGCCTCAGTTAAAATTTTATCTAAATTGATCACTGGAATAGCAACTATGAAATTACAAATGGGTGATAAAAAGCCACTTAAAAAATCCTAAACTGGCCACACTGGCACTTTCCTGTAGTTCCAGCTACTCAGGAGGCTGAAATGGGAGGATCACTTGAGGCCAGAAGTTCAAGTCCAGCCTAGGCAAAACAGTGAGACTCTGTCTCTTAAAAAAGAAAACAAAAATCCCAAACTATCTTTAAGTCTTTAATTCATTCATTCATCAACAAATCTTTATTGAGTACCTACTGTGTGTCAGGGGATATGGATATTAGGGGTAGTTCAGTGAATAGCATAGACACGAAGCAGTTCCTTCATGGAATTTGATCTAATTCACACTTAATATTGAAGCAACTAGGGAAAATAAAGCCTGATTTTTTTTCTAACTTAAAAAAAATTATTATTCACATAATATAAAAATAACCATTTTAGAGTGACCAATTAAATGGCATTTACTAAGTTCACAATGCTATGCAACCGTCATGTACATCTAGTTCCCAAATATTTCCATCACTCCAAAATAAAACCCTATACCTATTAAGCAGTTTCTCCCCTAGAATAAGGGTTAATTTCAATTACTGATATTTTCAGATCACTCTACATCAAATTAAGTATAAGTCTGTCTTCTCAGGGGAACACATCCTTTTGTAAAAGTGCTGCTTTTAAACTGAGACATCTGTGAATTGGAAGAAAATGCAAATCCTCCCAAAATCATCAGTTTTCAAAAACATTAATAAAAGTCAGCTTGCACATTTCCCTTAGTGCACTAACCAGTAGTTTTCAAGAGATGTTACTGTACTCCAGGGTGTTAGGAAATATATGGGGTGTCACAATGTCTGCAAAGGAAGACTGTGGGCAAAGTGGGGGTGAGATACAAAGTACTTCCTGTCATGGACAGATGGCACCACTCTGAATTCCAACAGTGACCCCGCTGAGAAATATGCTAGTTACTACTCCAAAAGAGTTTTTTAAAGTATCATTATCACTGCTTATTCTATGTTAATTTGCATTTCTTATTCTTTGAACACCAATTTGGGAAATCTTTCCACATACAGAAAAGTGAAAAAGGATTAGTATTACTCACAGTTATGACCTAATTTTTTTTTACCATCATTTGGCTCAAGAAATCATAACAATGAGGAACTAGTGCTGGGCTTGGACTATCTACGGATGACTAAAATTGGGTTTTATATTTTTACTTAGATAATGCTATGCAGCTATGGGTCATTTGCTGGGTTTCCCCCAATAGGGCTGCCAAAAAAGCAAAGTGAAATGACAATCAACAGTGTTACTTGGAAATGAAGACAAGCTATATGACGTATTTTTATTGCCTATCTTCAAAACTTTAACATCGGAAATGTTAGCATTTTCTTTTCCTTTTTAACAGCAAAACAAAGCATCAGTAATTCATTCAAACAATAAAAAGCAAAAGAATCCTTATACTTATAAATACATACTAAAATGGTTGTGTATGAAATATATCGAGATTTCCTTCAAAATAATAAGGGTGTAAGGCAGGTGAGAGTGTGGTTGAAACAAAACTGGTCAAGAGTTGGTAACTGCTGAAGCTGGGCAATGATCCCATGGGGAGTCATTGCACTGTCTTGTGTTTTCAGAAATTCTAATTAAAAATATCCACAAAACAAAAATTACAAAAGCTGCCTATCTTGAGTTCAAACATAGGGAACTTGGAACTAACTTAGTATGTAAACAAACTGCAACCTAACAGAGCATACTCTTCTAAAAAAAAACAAAACAGCTGAGTCTCAGCCAATCACAGGTTGAGAAATGATCGGATCACACCAAAGAAGGCAAATGCAGAGCTGTAACCAATCAGCTGGTTTCTGTAGGTCACTTCCTTTTTCTGTCTATAAATACCACCTGCCCACATCGCTAGGTGGGGCTTTCAACTTCTCTTGGTTCAGGGCACTGCCTGCTTGGTATGTAAATCATTCCTTGCTCAAATAAACTCTGCCAAATTTAATTTGTCTAAGTTTTTAATAATGGGGTGACTGGCTATCAAAAAGAAGGCAAATTTACTTGGCACTTGTGGAAATGGCAAGATAAAGATGTCCTTAAGGAGAGGTCAAAAGGGAACCAACTGCGGCAACTAAAACTCAGAAGGAAGTGACCTACTCCAGAAGGAAGTGACCTACTCTAAATCAAACAGCTGGTCCACAGTGGGCTGGAGACTGACCCTCACACTCTTCTCACCCATGATATTAAACTGCCCCTTAGGAAAAATCCCAATCCCACACCACAGGTATAAAATCAAAATGCTAAGAGGGGTTTTAAGGCAGGCTAAATAGAAATGATGGTTTCAACTCTAACACTAAAGGCAAATATTACAAACTTCTAGTAAGAGCAGAGGCCCACAATAAAGTTCAAACTGACCAATTTCCTTACAATGGAAATTGTGATTGCTCTATCAACAGAAGTGAATCCCACCTACTACCTACCACTGTATACTCCTGGACAGAAAACAGGCATTCCAGCATTACAAGACAGAAAAATCTCTTTTTTCACCCAAATCTCCATCCTTATATTCAGAAGATAATGGTTTTCATAGTGTTGAGACCCTAACAACTTAACGTCTCTATATGGCATATCACCAGGCAATGTAATGTGAAAAGGTAAATTTTCTATAATCTCTTGTCTTTAGAAATGTAAGTTCAGGCCGGGTGTGGTCGCTCACGCCTGTAATCCTAGCACTCTGGGAGTTCAAAACCGGCCTGCGCAAGATCAAGACCCCGTTTCTACTAAAAATAGAAATTAACTGGCCAACTAAAAATATATATAGAAAAAATGAGCTGGGCATGGTGGTGCGTGCCTATAGTCCCAGCTACTTGGGAGGCTGAGGCAGGAGGATAGCTTGAGCCCAGGAGTTTGAGGTTGCTATGAGCTAGGCTCATGTTACACACTCTAGCCTAGGCAACAGAGTGAGACTGTCTCAAAAAAAAAAAAGAAATATAAGCTCAGCAGGGTGAAGCAAAGTTCGCAACTCCAGAAGATGGAATGAAACCCTTTCCAACCAGCTGGTTGTCCCTTACAATCCCCCCTGGTAAGGATATAGAGATCAACTAGACAAATGCATAGAGTAGTTCCTATATACACATGTAATTCTGAGACATTGTTTGGGGTCCTATTTAAAACTATAAAATAATTTGCAGAGTGGACTTACGTAATTGCAACATTGCTTCCATCTATAACAATGTGCTTCAAATCCGTTCTCCCTGGTTCATTTTTTAATTCCAGCTTGTAGGGTACTTTTAGAGTATCTCGAAACCTTTGGACCCCTGTAACTGAGGAATCGATATGATCAGAAGGTCCTGCCCACCTTGCATCGGTAACCAAAGGTAGTAGCTGGGGCAGTGGCATTGGTGGAGAAAGGGGTGGACAATTTGGCTTAGACTGAGGAGAGTTACAACATCCTGAACGTTTTTCACAGGTAGATTTCATATCATTTGGAAACAAGGGTTCTGCTTGATGCGGCAAACCATTTTCAGGAAAAGCTGGACTTCTGGGCTGGTGACTTGAAGCTCCCCTTGAAACAAAATTGATTTCTTTGGGACTTGATGGGGCAACAGAAGGTGAAAGGCCATCTGTTTCAAGGTCTACATTACAAACATAGTTTTGGTTTGAACCCCAGATTTCATGTTTCTGTTCTGTCGGAACTGTTCTGAAAGTATTAATTTTGCAATTTGAGGTACATGGTTTAGCTTCTACTTTGAATGGTAACTGAGAAAATTTTTCTACCATGTTTTGCTGTGTGTGAGTCTGTGTTTTCTTTGGAGTGGAATCTGTTGTAAACTCCTTTATGCTGTTACAAACACCTTTATTTTTGGTTTTGTTGCTCTCTGGACACACGGTACCAGGTGAAAATTCTCTGTCTTCCTGGAACCTTTTATTTTCTTTTTCAATTTCCTCTAAGAGCAATAATGGTTCAGTAGATGGCCCATACTCCCTAATAACCTTTTGAACAATTTCTTGGGAATAGCCCATGGTTTTAAAAAAGTTTACGAGGATGTTGTATTCCACCTCCTCAGTAGTGTCTTTTACATCTGGACTTAAATTTTCAGAATCAGTAGAAGAATCAGATAGGTCAATGATTACATTTCCGACTGATGTCTTACCCTCATGTAAAAGCTCCCCCTCTTGAACATTTTCCAAAGAAAACTGCTTCTTGGTATGTCTTTCTTCAGAATCAGAAGATCTCCTTTTGTGACAAACTCTTTCTTTGGAAAGCGCTTCTTCATCTGGGGTTAGACCATTTATTGGAACAAAAAGCACATCTGGCGAGCTGGAAAAGATTGTGTCCATCTGCTTTGTAAGCTCAGTAACAGGAGTCCCAGCTTTATTTCTTTCATCTTCCTGCAAAACAATTTCATCTTTGGAAATATTCAGCCCTGTGGAAGCATCCTGTGTAAACTTTGTTTGTTTAGAATCTCTAATTTCAATAACATCATCATCTCCTGTTTCAAATAGATTCTCCTCACCTTGTGTGAGTGTCAAAAGTTCTTTTTTCAATGAAGTGGGCAAAATTAATAAATCCATAGTATAATTGTCTGCACGGGCTTCAACAAATTGTCTGAATTCCCTTTTCACCTCTGATTCTTTCTGACTGCTGGGTAGGTTCTCATTATTCTCAAAGAGCTTTACGAACTGTTGAATGTGACTCCTAGCCATGACTACGGCCTCAGCACTTCCTCGGATGCCAAGCAGGCCAATATCCAGAATGCAGAGGTCGGCACAAGTATCCTGAATCAAGCTCTTCAGAAACAGGCTCTCTGCACCAACGAAAATGCAGTGCATGGCCTTGGGGTAACATTCTCTTTCTTCTAGCTCAGGTTCACAGATTCCTTTAATATATTCCTATGAAGAAAGAGAACATAAGAAATTAGATCGATTTACAAAAGCTCCTTACGAGATATACCAAGTTACACATGTAATTACAAAGTTGGATTTATTTACATCTACAAAAAACAAACACCTTTGCTTGTTACCAGCTGCTACCATGACAAAATCAACAGATAAAATAATCAAATCAAATGATTCACTAGAGAACAAGCCTTGACTTTAGCTTTGCTATTACCCTTGATCTCCAGATATAACAAAAACCATTCTTTGTCTCCAGATTTCTTGAAGGCACTTAGAAAGAGTAAGATGTAAGAAAAAAAAAATTCCAGCTGGTTGGAACAATCTATATCCTATATATAATAACTGAATGTCTGTTTTCTAAAGAAGACCAGCCTGTTTAAATTAAATGCAGACCTAACAGAACCAGAAAATGCTGGACATTACAGACATCCTCAGATATTGGTATTGAATGAGGCCTGCAAGTGGCAAGAAAGGGATTTGGGAACTTTAACGATTAGGCTGCTACTGGAGACAGAAGTGTGAAGCAAGCGCACACGCACGCATGCACACACACACACACACACACAGTGAAACATATCTGTTAATAATTGGTTCTCAAGTCAGTGTCTTAGTCTCAAATTCCAGCCATATGAATGATTCAAATTACCTAATCCTTCTAGGCTCAGTTTCAACTGTAAAAGAGATAAGGATAGTGCAACTTGCAGGGGTTTTAAGGGAATGAATGTAAAAGTCTTGACAATAGTGTCTTGCACACAGTAAGTGCTTACTAAATATGAATGACATTGTTATGTATTAGTGAAACCATTCTGGACAGACATTTGTAAGAAATGAGCCTGGTGATACCTGATCTACAAACTAAAATTAGAATAGTATTACCAAAAATGATGTTATTTAAAAGTTCAACCTGTGCGGGACCAGTCGGAGGCTTTATAAGCTTGTACCTACTATATAGTTGCTACGTTGATGGCCACACTTCTTCAGTTAGAATTTATATTCAAACATGTGTATATCTATTCCTTATGCGTCTATAATCTGGAACTACAACATCAATACCAGATACATGAGGAAAATGTCACAGAGAAAAAGTGCTACCTAAGAGTATGATATTCAGGTATGATTTCTTGGCTCCCTGCATCCTTTTGAATGTACCTGGAGTGCCTGCAGTCTTGGTGGTGAAGCATGGGGATAACTGGTGCTGAAAAGCGGAGCTCTGTCTCTTAATAAGGCAGTTTGCTATTTTTGTCACCATGGTAACTGAGTTAAATACAAAGTTCCAATAAACTTATCATCCCTTTTTCCTGAAAGCGCAGCAGTGTTAAACACTGATGTCAGCATCTCTGAAGATCTTCAAACAGGCAACATGTAGCTATCACTTGCTTGAAATTATGCTGCATTAAGGTTGTGGCTTTAATTTTTTTTTTAATATTTTATTTCAAAATAGTTATAGGTCCATAAGATGTTACAAAAGTAATACCTAAAGATCCTATGTACTCTTCATCCAGTGATTCCCCTGATCACTACATCTTACATAATTATAGTACAATATCAAAATCAGGACATGTATATCGACACGTTATGTGTACACAGTTCTATACTATTTTATCATGTGTGGTTTCATGAAACTAGGCAAGATACAGAACTATTCCATCACCACAAACATTTCCTTCATGTTAGCCCTTTATAGTCATGCTTACCCACTCATACCTTCTTCCATCCTAGCTCCTGGCAACCACTAATCTTTTTTCATCTTTATAATTTTGTGACGTCAGGAATTTTATACAAACGGAATTTATACAACGTGTGACTTTTGAAGTTGGCTTATGTTCTTGAAGTCCATCCAAGTTGTTTCATGTATCAATAATTCACTCCTTGTTGCCACTTAATGGTACTCCATGGTGCATCTGAACCAGTTTTTTAACCATCTACTACTGAGGGACATTTTAGTTGTTCCTTTTTGGAAATATTACAAATAAAACTGCCATAAACAATCAAGCGTGGGTTTTTATGTAAACTCAAGTTTTTATTTCTCAGGGATAAATGCCCAGGGGGAGGGGGGGGAACTGCTGGGTCACATGGTTAAGTGTATATTTAGTTTACCATCTATATACCCTCTTCAGCTAAATGTCTGCTTATTTCTTTTGTTCATTTTCTAACTGGACTGTTTGTATTTTACTATTGAATTTTGAGAGTTCTTTATATATTCTAGATGAGTATTTTGTCAGATATGTAATTTGCAGGCATTTTCTCCTAGCCTATAGTTTTTTTTCCCAGAATCTTAACAGGGTGCTTTGTGACAAGTTTTTAATTTTAAGACAGTTTATTTTTTTTTCCCTTCACCAAATTGTAGGTCCTGAAGATTTCACCTATATTGTTTTCTAAGTTTTACATTTAAATCTATGACCTATTCTGAGTAGACTTTTGTGTAAGATATAAGGTTTAGGTTGTCTTTGCTTATGGATATTAATGCTCTAGCACCGTTTCTTGAAAAGACTATCCTTTCACCATTAAATTGAACCTTTCTCAAAAATCAGTTGGCCACACTTGTGTGGCCCTACTTCTGGTTCCCTATTCTGTTCCATCAATCTCTGTAACTGTCCCTTCACCAATCCCACACACCATTTTGTTTGCTGTGATTGTATGGTATCTTGAAATTGGTTAGTGACGGCTCCCACTTTATTGTTCTTTTAAAAATTGTTTAATTATTCTATTTTTTCTTTTTGCCTTTCCATACAAACTTTAGAATCATCTTATCTACAGTCTACAAAATATCTTATTAGAATTTTGTCAGCAATTGACATCAATTTGGATGGTAACTGACATCTGCTGAGTCTTCTGATCAATGAACCTGGTACATCTCTCCAATTATTTAGATCTTTGCTTTCTTTCATCGGCATTTTTAGTTTTGAACATACCAAGTCCTGTACATGTTTTGCTAGATTTACACTTAAGAATTTCATTTTTCTGATTATAAATGGTACTGTATTTTAAATTTCATTTCCTATGTGTTCATTGCTAGTATAAAAAATATAATTGATTTTTATACATTGATCACATATCCTACAACCTTCCTTAACTCACTTATTTCAAGGATGTTTTTGTACATAGTCTGCAGAAATTCTGGGAATTTCTATGCAGACAATTACGTCATCTACATCTACAAATATTTCTTCTTTTTTGATTTATATTGCATCTCTAGATGTTCTTTATTACACTGAGGAAGCTATATAGTTTTTTAGGAACATGAACATGAATGGGCATTGAAATTTGTCAAATGCTTTATGGCATCAATTAATATAATCCTGTAATCCTGTGTTTTTTTTTTTTTTCTTCTTCAGCCTGTTAATATGGTGGGTTACATTAATTTTTGAATACTGAACCAGCTATGTATCCCTGGAATAATCCCTGCGTGCTCATGGTGTGTAATTCTTTTATATATTGAATTGTATTTGTAAATATTTTGTTAAGAATTTATGCATCTTTTGCATTTATATTCATAAAGGACTTTATAGTTTTCCTTTTTGGTTCTGTTTTTGTATGGGTTTAGCATCAGGCTAATACTGGCTGTACATGGGTTAGGAAGTGTTCTCTCCTCCTGTATTTCCTGGAAGAGACTGTGTAAAATTGATTTTCTTCTGAAAACGTTTTGTAGAATTCTCCTGTGAAATAAGCTTGTCCTGGAGATTTCTTTTATGGCAGTTTAAAAATTATTAATTCAATTTCCTTAATACCGATAAGGCTATTTAAATCATCTATTTTATATTAGGTGAGTTATGGCAGTTTGTGCCTTTTGAGGAATTTGTCCATTTCATCTAAGTTATCAAATTCATTAATGTAGAGTTGTTTATAGAATTTCCTTATCTTTCTGACGTCTGCAATAATACAGTTTCATTCCTGATATTAGTAATTTGCATCCTCTCTCCTTTTTTCTAATGTAAGCATGTAAGTGTTATCAATTTCCCCTTCGTTGCTGCTTTACAGCATCCCCAAATTTTGATATGTTGTATTTTTAGTTTAATGCATTTTTCAAAATTTCCGTTGACTTATGAATTATTTACAAGTGTTTACTTGTTTAGTTTTCAAGTATATGGAGATGTTCCTGTACCTTTCTGTTACTGATTTTTAGTTTGATTCCTTTCATCAGAACACAAAATGATTTGAATTCTTTTAAATTTACTGAGATTTGTTTTGTGGCCTAGGATAAAGTCTATCTTAATAGTTCTGTGGATGCTTATAAAGAATGTGTTCTGTTGTTGTTGAGTAGAATGTTCTATAAATGGGTATTAGATCCAGTTGGTTGATGGTGATGTTGAGTTCTTCTGGATTCTTGCTGATTTTGTTTAATGGTTCTATCAATTGTTGACAGAAGAGTGTTGAAGTCTCCAACTATAATTGTGGATTTGTCAAGTTCTCGTTTCAGTTGTCAGGTTTTGCTTCACATATTTTGCAGCTCTACTGTAAGCAATACACATATTTAGAATTGTTATATAAAGTCTTCCTGAATTGACCCTCTTATTACATAATGTCTCTCTCTTTATATCTGGTAATTTTCTTTGTTCTGAAGGTTACTATGACTGATAGTAATATGGTCACTCCAGTTTTCTTCTGATTAATGTTTGCATGATATATGCTTTTCCTTTAACTTAACCTATATTATTGTATTTGGAATATTACATAAGTTTCTTAAAGACACCATATAGTTGGGTTATATGTTTTTAATTCATTCTGATAATCTCTTTTGTTTATTTACTATCTGTTTTTAATGTAATTATTGGTAAATTTGGATTTAAGCCTTCCATTTTATTTGTTTCCTGTTTGTTCCCTATATTTGATTCCTGTTCTCCCTATCTGGACTTCTCTTGCATTATACAACATTCTTAGTATTATAATTTAACTACTGCATTTTTAACTATATCTATTCATATAGTTTTTTAAGTAGTCATGCTAGCAATTACAATATCCATAATTTCACAGTCCAATTATAATCAATATTCTATCATTTCATAAAACCTTACCATCTGTACTAAACATGTTTTTTATTTTCTGTATCTTATGATGTTCTCACATCTTTGCAGGCCTTTCAGACCTGGGGAGAGACTGCCCTTCCCAGGGCTAATTTCTAGGGGTAGTGGAGAGCTTGTCTGGAGCATGCCTTTCATGTGCAGACTGTTGGATCCAGTGCCCTGTCCCTACTCAGATCCTTATCTAACTCACACACCAAGCCCATATCATCTTGCTTTAAATCAACCTAGGGCCAGGTACCAGACAACTAGTGATAGTCCCTATAAAGCCTGTTGGGATTATTCAAACTAGCCAATCTAAACACATTAACTGCCATGTGAGCTGTATTTAACTCATGCTAGTTTTGAGCCTGGGGCCTCATGAAGCATATGTAACTCACATGTCTCTTTACCTTGGGAGCTGTGTGGGGCTGCCATGGTGTAGCATACATGTTATGTGTGGGTGGCCCCCTGGGCAAAACCCTGCAGTTGGTTCCTGAAAATCTTACTTGTTGATGTTCTTATTGTTATAATTAATATTGACAATTTAACTGCATATAACTCATGCAAAGAAAACAATAAAAAATAACAAAGTTTTCATTAAATTAGAAAGGATCGTTTTGTTTTTGAAGTGTTTATTCCATTTTCATAATAAAACTCCATGGCTCCAAGGAAAAACATTTTTTTTCTATTGTGGCAGTCAATGTGTTAAACTGTTTACCCCTCCCTGCCTTGCCTTTCTCATGGAAACCCTAATAAAGTCTCCAGCCTAGGCTTTTCCTTACCCCTGCTTCTGTCTCCTGACCCAAACCAGATGCTTCCTTTGTGGCCCTGCAGGGTGTGGCAAATCTCCTTCTCTGAGTAAATGTAAATTCTCCTTCAATGGCACTGATCTCTCTGTGCTGTCCAATCAGCCACCTACCTCTATAAATTCAAATCCCATGGGTATAAATTTTAGAACAGCATCATATAGGTTTCTTTATCTTTGGCCCTTTTACTGTCTTTCTTCACTTTATGTGATAGCTGTCTCATACACTGTATCTACATACATTTGAAATCATATCAGACAAGGTTATAATTTTTGCTGTCAATGATCAAACCCATTTTAAAGGACTCAAGAGGAGAAAGTAACCTATTACATTTACCCAGATATTTACCATTTCTGTCGGAAGAACTTCCCTCAGGAATTCTTTTGGAGCAAACTGCTGGCAATGACTTCTCTTTAGTTCTTCTTCAGCTGAGAATGCTTTATTTCATCTTCATTCTTGAAGGATAATTTCACTGGACAGGGAACTCTGGGTTAACAGCTCTTTTCATTCATCACTTAAATATTATGCCACTTCCTTCTGGCCTCCATGGTCCCCCACGTGTTAAGTGTTTTCTTTGGGTGCTTTCATGATTTTTAATTTGTCTTCATTTTTCAGCAGTGTGCTTATGTCATATCTGGGTGTAGAATTCCTTGGGTTTATTCTTTTTGTGTTTACTGAACTTCTTGAATCATCATGTTTACATCTTTTGCCAAATCTGGGAAGTGTTTATTAGCACCACACGCTTTCTTCTCTTCTCACCCCCACTCCAAGGTTCAGATTAATTTTAATTTTTCTATCTTCAAGTTCACTGACTCTTTCCCTCTGCCATCTCCATTTTAAAATTGAGCCCATCTAGTAAGTTTTTATTTAGGTTATTAAACTTTCCAATTTTCACTTTGTCATTTGGTTCTTCTATCTTCTATTTCTTTGCTGAAACTTTCAACTTTTCTATTGGTTTCTAGAATATTTCTGATTGCCTGTTGTGTTTCCATAATAGACATTTTACTTTTTTTATCAGATAATTCCAACATCTGTGTCATTTCAGCACTGGTATTTGCTGTTTTTACCCATAAGAACTGAGATTTTCCTACTTCTTCATATGCCAAGTAATTTTGTATTGTATCTATTTTGAAATATTATGAGACTGGGTCTTGTTTAAATCCTATGAATGTTGACCTTCTTGTTTTAGAAGAGAGCTGACCTAATTAGATTCAGGCCGCAAACTGCAATCTGTCTTCTGTGAGCTGTGGTTCCAATGTCAGTTCAGTTTTCAAAGTCTCTACAATGCTATTTGTATCCGTCCCATATGTATGCCACCATATGGCCACTCTGGGATTTGAACGGTGGTCTTTGTTAGTTCAGCTCTCAGAAACCTGTCTTACGCTGATTAGAAAGAGATCTATGCATGTGTAGCTTAGGGATGAGCCTAGGAGATGATAAACAACTTTATGGCTCACTTTCCTGAGCTCCTGTCCCTCTGCAATCTACCTGCAATCAAACCCAGAGACCTGGTGCTCTCTGGGTTTCCCAAGGCTCTTCTTTTGGGCTAGGGCTTTGATTACTCCACTCTGCTTTACACTTCTGCAGCTGTGCCTGGGTCTAGCCGGAGAACACAAAGAGAGAAACATCAATGGAGACTGGTCCCACAACTCTACTAATCAGAGAGAAAGGTTGTCTTCCCTCAGAATGTTGGCTCCTCAAGCTTCCATCACTACCACATGACTGTTTGGGGCTGGAGTGCATGAGAATGAAGAAAAGAAAAAGAAAATAGGAATTTTTGGTTTAGGTGTTCCCTTTTCTGTCCCTTAAGCCAAAACCAGAGGGCTTCTCCTGATGCTCTTTCTGTGCCCTGGTAGCCATTTCCACTTCCAGGTTAGCTGTGTTGTATTCAGTTCTGGAGGATAACAGGAAAAAATGGGAAATGCTCCCTGCTTTGGTGCTTATTTTAAATCCTGGTCTTTTCCAATCCACTTGCTACTATTTACTCTTCAGGGTCGTCAAACAGCTGCTCTATGCATTCTGTCCAGGTTTCATAGCTACCTTACTTTAGGAAGAACCTCTTCGCTGCCCTTTTAATACAAGTGATGCTGCCCGTCTCACAAAGGTTAAGTGAATGGTTGGATTCATGTAAGGCAGATACTGTATGGCCACTTTGATACGGAAAAGTGATCCCATTTCCTCAGTGTGCTGCTAGCAACACTTAGCCAAGCTGAAGAGATTTTTTTCTCCAGGTAAAGACTTCCAAAACAAATACTCTCAAAGAGGGGCCAAGTCCCTAATTCACCCAAGGTAAAACTTACATATCGACAGCTTCTGCCCCAACACAGAACTTCCAATGGGCTTTTCAGATTTAGTATGAAACATAAAAAAACACCCATATTGGAAATATGGCCCAAATATAAAAGAAACCAATAAAGCAGAACACAAAGTAAAGAGAACTGGAGGAAACTAGGTAATGCAGGGTACAAAAGAAAACTTAGATAAAATTGTAACAGTTTTAAACAGATACAGAATGATAGTGAACTCACAAAACAGGAATCAGGATGCAAAAAGAAGGGAAGGGAAGGAAGATAAGGATAGGAAAAGCAAACAAATCATAATAGGAGTGCTGGCAAATTAAGAACATGATGGCGAGGCCAGGCGTGGTGCCTCACGCCTATAATCCTGTTACTCTGGGAGGCCGAGGCAGGAAGACGGCTTGAGCTCAGGAGTTCGAGACTAGCCTGAGCAAGAGCTAGACCCCGTCTCTACTAAAAATAGAAACAAACTATCTGGACAACTAAAAATATATATAGAAAAAATCAGCCAGGCATGGTAGCGCATGCCTGTAGTCCCAGCTACTCGGGAGGCTGAGGCAGGAGGATCGCTTGAGCCCAGGAGTTTGAGGTTGCTGTGAGCTAGGCTGATGCCACGGCACTCTAGCCCAGGCAAGAGAGTGAGACTCTGTCTCAAAAAAAAAAAAAAAAAAAAAAGAAATGACACAAAATCATTTCCTGGAACTAAAATACATAAGACCTCGTGCAAAATCAGTGAGAAAATTACAACTTTTTGGCACTAAAGGACAGAGACCCCATCTTGAAAGGGTCTACAGAATACCTAAACATGATTACTTTCAATAGACCCACAAGAGAAACCCTGGGGGCAGGGTGGGAACAGGCCACACAAAAGAATGACATCAAAGTCACAAATTCTCAAAAGCAATTCTGGATGATGGGGGTGGGGGGGCAGTAATACATCCAAAATTCTAAAGGAAGGTAATTTTCAATCTATAATTCTAAACCTATCCATATTACATATCAAATATAGGGTAAAGATATTTCAACATGCTAAAAGCCCAGAAAATTACTCCCATGGATCCTTTTTCTTAGGAAAATATTTGATAGTGAAGTTCACCAAAAATATGGGGGATGAAGTAATTAGTATTACAATCTAAGAATAGCAAGAGGGAAGTCCAAAGATTATAGCTGTACAGCAGACAAGCTGAGGAACCAGCTGATTGGAGGAGGGAAGAGGGCTCTTAGGTGTGTTCTCCCAGAAAATGAGACCAAATGAATAGATGACATCGAGAAATCCTTGTAAAATATTAGCGATATACATAAAGCAAATTTCACAAGTGGACAAAAACACAGCAGATAAAAATTCCAGGAAAAATTAAAAGCCGTACCAGAAAGAAAGTATAATGTAGTATAGCACTTGGCTCTGCAGTAACATTTATGTAAGTTATAATGATATAAGGCCTGTTTCTTGTTTTAAATACAAAAATACTATATTGGTAAAATAGGGGTAGTTTTTGTCTCACCTATCTTAAATAGAGTGAATAATGCCTAAAACTGGTAAGGAACAGCAGTACAGTTGATTTTTTTTTTTAATTTCAGCATATTATAGGGGTACAAATGTTTAGGTTACGTGTGTTGCCTCCCCACCCCCACAATTGACTTTTGAACAAGGCAGGGGTTAGGGGCACTAACCTCCCCCTAAGCACAGTAAAAAAATCCACAAATAACTTGACTTCTCAAAAACTTAATTATGGCCAGGTGTGGTGGCTCACGACTGTAATCCTAGTACTCTGGGAGGATTGCTTGAGGTCAGGAGTTCGAGACCAGCCTGAGCAAGAGTGAGACCTCATCTCTACTATAAATAGAAAGAAATTAGCGAAACAACTAAAAGTAGAAAACATTAGCCAGGCATGGTGGCTCAGTCCCAGCTACGAGAGAGGCTGAGGCATGAGGATTGCTTGAGCCCAGGAGTTTGAGGTTGCTGTGAGCTAGGCTGATGCCACAGCACTCTAGCCCAGGCAAGAGTGAGATGCTGTCTCAAAACAAAAAAACAAAAAAAGACAAAAAACTTAACTACTAATAGCCTACTGCTGACTGAAAGCCTTACCAATAACATAGACAGTTAATTAACACATATTTTGTATGTTATATACTGTATTCTTATAATAAAGTAAGCTAGAGAAAAGAAAGTCATTTAGAAAATCATAAGGAAGAGAAAATTTATTTACTATTTATTAAGTGGAAGTGGATAATCATAAAGGTATTCATCCTCATCATCCTCACATTGCATTGGCTGAGAAGGAAGAAAAAGAGGGGTTGGTCTTGCTGTCACAGGAGTGGCAGAGGTGGAAGGAAATCCATATATAAATCTGCACAGTTCAAACTCATGTTGTTTAAGGGTCAACTGCACATAATTTATAATTATTTAGGTAACCATCAGAACAGCTAAAGACAGTAAAAAGTAGTTGCTTCTAGAAAGCTGGGGAGGGTTAGAAGCAAGAGACTGCTGTTCTTTACCTTTTAGTACTACTTAATTTTCTTTCCCTTTTTCTTTTCTCTCTTCCTCTCTCTCTGACAGATATTTCTGTCGCCCTTGGTAAAGTGCGGTGCATGCCATGATGCATGATGCCCAGCTAATTTTTCTATTTTTAGTAGAGATGGGGTCTTATTCTTGAACTCCTGAGCTCAAGCAATCCTCCTGGCCTCTGCCTCCCAGAGTGCCAGGATTATAGGCGTCAGCCACTGTGTGTGGCCATAATTTTCTATTTTAATCCATGTGTATACATTATTTTGGTACACTTCCACCTTCTAATTTTAATTAAAAAATTTAAAAAGTGAATGCATAACTTGCTGTGATGTGCTACTGAGTTTTGGCCCTAATTTTGAGTTTTGCTTGTTTGTTCTCCCACATTTGAGATAAGGAAAGTCAGCTGTTATGAAATACGATGAGTGATTCATCCTTGGAACAAACTTCAAGGATTACTTCTCTGTTAATTTTCTAGATTAGTTTAATTGAAGAGTATTATACAAGAAGAGCTGTTCAAAACTATTATATCCCTAACTAATTGTATGGACTTCATATGTTCTCAATACCATGCAACCAAAAGAAAATGTAAAATTAAACTGGATGCTGAGGCAGATAAGTAACTGCAAAAGATTAGTGAATGATTTCAATTTTTTAATGAAAATCCTTAAGTCCTTATATTTTCTATCAATGTAAGTCAATTTTATACATTTGAACTTAGAAAAAATTCATTTTATAAAATTCTCAGTGGGTTATCTACAAACAAATCCATTTACTTTTCATAGCATATATGATTCCTTCACAGAAAGTGATATTCAGGGGATATATCCAGATACTGTTTAGATTACTACCTTTTGGAGGGAAAACAAATTAAGTGAAAGTCAGATCCTCTGAGAATATTACAGAATGTCCTGAGGAGAGGCTACTATGTCTCCTTTACTAGGAGCAGTGTGGAAGTGCTGGGAAGACCGGCAGAGAAATGCCCAACACAGGCAGAGTTGTCTGATATTATCCCCCCAAGTAACTAAAACTAATACTGCATGATTAATTGCATAGTTTTGGGAAAGAGCTGTACAAAAAGTCATAATTGCTTCATATGCACAAAACCCGTTTTTGGTGTGCCCCCAAAGAAAGTGTCCCTTGAGATGTAGGCTCATTGTTTTCATTAATGATTTGCTCTCATGAAGTATGAGTAGCAACAATTATACTCAAGTTCACAAGAGAACAGTGTAAGTATACAGCTTATTACATTTTAGGAGATGTTTGGCCATCGCTCGTTTGATAGGAAAGATTCCTTAGAACCAAATATCCATCATTTGCATTTGGCTGTATTTGCTATCTGAACATTTTTAATGTTAGTTATAAACTGTCTCCTCCATCCTCAATCCATTCTTACTGTTTTACTTTACTCAGGCTTTGAAGGAAAAAAAAGAAGGGGGGAGAGGGATATAAAATAAGGTCCCTTTCATTTCTATTATTTTACTTTCTTCAAACTCAACTTTTCTCTACTCTCTCACAACATTTCATATTGAGAGAGAAGCTCCAGTAACTTCTGCCATTCAAAACATAGCTAAAACCAGAAATTATCAAAGCAGCAAGTCCGCAGGGTTGACCTGGGGAAAAGGTTTCTCCACACCACTATTCACCATCTACTATCTCTTTGTATTAATACACACTTAAGAGGCTTTGTCAGCTTCTCCCAGGTTACATATTCTTAGAAGCAGCTAACTGCAAGCACAGCAAAAACAGCATAGGGTGCTACCTGCAGATCACATAAAAAGCAAACGATACCTGACAAACAGGATGCAAAAACAAATGTAAGGGCCAGGCATGGTGGCTCACACCTGTAATCCTAGTGCTCTGGAAGGCTGATGTGGGAGGATTGCTTGAGCCCAGGAATACAAGGTTGTGGCGAGCTACAATGATGCTGCTGCATTCTAGCTGGGGTGACAAAGCAAGACTCTGTCTCAAAAAAATGTAAGGCAGACACAATGGTTAGAAACCATAGCAACCAGACCAGCTCTGACAGGCATAGATCTAACATAACATACTTTGCCAGCTACCGGGACCATGACTGTGCCATTCTATAATATAACAGAGGATGTTCAAGTCGACCACAATCATTGAGGAAAGAGAAACTATGCAGGCAAGGAAGCTCTTAATATATTACAGACAGATTTTTTAAATGGTTCAGATCAGTACTTCTCAACTCTGGCTGCACACTTATGGATTCTAAAGAATACTTTTAGTATTTAGGAGACTCTTGTATAAATGATGTTCTATATTATCTCTAACAGAAAATAATTAATACCACTTTTAGATATTAACATGAGCCCTATAGCATATACACGAATTAGAAGTACCACATAAATATGCAACCCTTTTAACATAATTAATCTACAAATCTATAACAGGTCTCTATCTGGGCATCTTTAAAAATAGTGCTACAAAACGAATAATGCCCATATTAGCCATGTTTCCAATATACTTTCAATATTTGCTTTCTGTTCATTTTTTTCTTCAATTTCATCTCTAAAATATCTATCATGTCCTTATATTCCACCTTTCCCCAGGCATTATTGTTCTTTTTTTACCCACTGCTGTCTCTCTGCCTACAAACATGCTTGGGTTTCCTGGATCCTACTGAAAAAGAAGACTTCCTTCGGCCCCACTGCCTATGCACAGGACCATTCCATCTCTGTCTATTCACCTTCACACTTTTTGAAAAAAAGTAGTCTAAGGCCCATTTCAATGTCAAACCCTTGAAATCTGGATTCTGCTCCCTTTCAAACTGAAAACACTTTCTTGAATGCCAACACTGACAATTAAGGCCAAACCCAAAGTCCCCTTCTTTGCACTGCTTGGGCTATAAGCAGCACGATACTGTTGAACACCTTCTCCATGACAAGTTCTTTTCTCCTAACACTTGAGATACCACTGGCTGTCTTTACTTGTTATCGTTCTGATTAATCCCCAAAATTTTTGGTACCTTTTTCTACTGTCCCTTAAATGTTATTTCCCAAAATTCTCTCTTGGCCCTCTCCCTCAACTACACTTTCATAAACTAACTCTTTAAGCTCTAATGCTAACTTTTACTGTTCTGGTGATAACTCCAGATCTCCATCTCTAACCTTTAAAACTTTGTTAGGGTGCAAGACTATCCCCTGAGAATTTCTACCTGGTTATCCCACAAGTGCCTCAAACTTAACAGGTCTGAATCAGAACTCACAGGTCTCCCCCACTCCATCCTTGTCCAAGTTACTTTTCAATGAAGCACAGTCACTTACAGTCATATGAACACTGCAACTAACTCTAAACTCTTCTTTCTACTGTCAAGTCTTGTCACACTCCATCCACTCCTTTGTTGCAATATCGAAGATATTTCTGAAAACATACCCATTTCACTTCCTTGCTCAAAAACTTTCTAAAGCTCCTCATTGTGTAGGATTAATGTTCAAGATACTAAGAACCATATTTGAAGCCCTTGTGATTTGGACTTAACATGTTTTATTTCTGCAACCTAATTTAACCTTCTCTTCCTTCCATTCTTATCCAAAAGCACGTTCCAAGAAATGCAAAGTGTGTGTGTATTAATCTGTTTTCTACACACAACAGTATCTCATAATTTAAACTACAGCATATCATAATTCTACTAGACTATAAATGTATTCAGAGCAAGGACTGGCATTCTTCATCTAACTCTCGTTGTCAACTCTGATTTTGCTCTTCCTGGGAGCATCTGGCAATGTCAGGTGACATTTCCGGTTACCACAATTGAGGGGATGCACCTGGCATCTAAAGGGTAGAAACCAGAGAAGCTCCTAAATATCCACAGTACAGCCCCCCCACAACAAAGAATTATCTAGCCCAAAATGTCAGTAGTGCCACTGTTGAGAAACCCTGAACAAATCAATAAATATCTAACACATGTCAGACCAGGAATTAGGAGGTTTGGGAACACAGGCTGACATCCAGCCTAGTATCATCGATGTGGTCAACATTGTTTAAGAGAGTGAGAATGGCCAAAATGAGCAAAAAAGGCAGGAGGGAGTGTTCCATTTTAGTAATTTAAATAACATCAAGAGAAATTATCAAACACTTCTACATAAGGCAAAAGGATGGCCTTTCAATCACAAGGGAGCACTCTCTTTGGCCCACCCAAAGATTATTTAATTCTCGAGGAAATAGACCTTTATGAACAATGACCTTAATGAATGGTGACACACCATTCATTACTGATTAGGGTCTGGACTGTGAAGCTACAAATTATTCAAATTTTTATATGGTAGAGATGCCAACTTTCTCAGTCTGGTAGAAAAGTAACCTGAAAGGTTATGATGGTATTGTAAGATATCAGCTAATCTGCATCTAACTGAGCAATTTTATTCCAACATACCTTTTTTACTGCTGATACTCAGATCGTCTACAAAACAACTAGAAAATAAACAACAAAATGGTACTAGTAAGTCCTTACCTATCAATAGTAACTTGGAATGTAAATGGATTACATTTGATTCCAATGGATTAAATCCAATGGATTAAATTTGATGCCAATCAAAAGATATAGAATGACCACGTGGCTAAAAAACAAAATCAAACCATATGCTACCTACAAGAGACTCACTTCAACTGTAAGGACATACACAGACTGAAAGTAAAGGGATGGGAAAAGATGTATCATGCAAATGAGAATCAAGAGAGCAGGAGAAGCTATACTTACATTAGACAAAAGAGACTTTGAGTCAAAAATTGTAAAAAGAAACAAAGAAGGTCATAATGTAATGATAAAGGGGTCAATTCAATTAAGCAAGAGAATATAACAATTATAAATATACATGCAAGCAACATTAGAGGACCTAAATATACAATGTAAATATTAGTAGTGAGCGAGAGAGAGACAAACACACAACAATATTAATAAAATAACAGGAGGGCACTTCAACACCCCACTTTCAGCAATGACTAAATTCAGACAGAAATTCACGAAAAATTTTTTAAAAAATTCATCAAGAATCGTAGTGCATATTTACAGTCCCAGCTACTTGGAAGGCTGAAGGAGGAGGATCACTTGAGCCCAGGAGTTCAAGGCTGCAGCGAGCTATGGCCGCACCACTGCACCCCAGCCTGGGTGACAGAGATCCTGTCTCTAAAAAAGAAAAAAAAATTTAAAAATACCAATGACATTCTTCACACAAATAGAAAAAACAATCCTAAAATTTGTACAGAACGACCAAAGAACCTAAATAGTTGAAGCAATCTTGACCAAAAAGAACAAAGCTAGAGGCATCAGACTACCTAACTTCAAAATATACTACAGACATATAGTAACCAAAATGGCACGGTACTGGCATAAAAATATATCAATGGAACAAAACACAGAACCCAGAAATAAATCCACACATTTATGGCCAACTGGTTTTCAACAAAGATGCCAAGAACACACAATGGGGAAAGGACAGTCTCTTCAATAAATATATTGGGAAAATTGGATATTTACATGAAATGTAATGAAAGTATGCCCCTCTCTCACACTATATACAAAAATCAACTCAAAATGGACTAGACTTAAATTTAAGACCAGAAACTATGAAACTACTAAGTTGTTTCTCAAAAGTACATGTAACAAAAGCAAAAATAGACTAACGGGATTATATTAAACTAAAAAGCTTCTGCACAGCAAATGAAACAATCGACAAGAGTGAAAAGACAACCTACAGACTGGGAGAAAATACCTGTAAACCATACATATGATAAGGGTTAATATCCAAAATATATAAGGAACTGAACTCAACAGCAAGAAAATAACCAAATTAAAAAATGGGCAAAAGACCTGAACAGACATTTCTCAAAAGAAGACATACAAATGGTATTCCCACCTACCCCCATACATGGTTTCACTTACCCAAGGACAACCATGCTCCGAAAATACTAAATAAAAAATTCCAGAAATAATTCATAAGTTTTAAATTGTGCTCTGCTCTGAGTAGCATGATGAAATCTCCTACTGTCGGGTATGTGAATCATCCCTTTGTCAAGCATATCCAGGCTGTATATGCTAACTGCCCGTTGGTCACTAGTAGCTGTCTTGGTTATCAGATCAACTGCTGTGTTATCTCAATGCTTGTCTTCAAGTAGTCCTTATTTTATTTAATAATGGCCCCAAAGTGCAAGAGTATTGATGCTGACAATTCAGATATGCCAAAGAGAAGCTGTAAAGTGCAAATATGAAAGTTCTCCACTTAATAAGAAAAACATAACTTTTATTATAGTATACTGTTATAACTTCTATTTTTGGTGTTAATCTCTTACTATGCCTAATTTATAATTTAAACTTTGTCATAGGTATGCATACATAGGGAAAAAATCATGTATACAGGGTTCAGTACTATGAAAGGTTTCAGGTACCCAGTAGGGGTCCTGAAAACACACGTGGGGAATGGTATATATGAAAAAAATGCTTAACATCACTAATCATCAGGGAAATTCAAATCAAAACCACATTGAAATATTACCTCACTCCTTTAGAATGGCTATTATCAAAAAGACAAAAGACAACAGTGTGGGTGAGGATGTGGAGAAAAGGGACCCTTGTACACTGCTGGTAGAAACGTAAATTAAAACAGCCATTATGGAAAACAGTATGAAGATTCCTTGAAAATTTAAAAAAAAACTAGCATATGATCCAGCAATCCCACTATTGGTTATATATCCAAAGGAAATTAAGTCAGTATGCTGAAGCGATGTCTGCACTCCCCTGTTTATTGCAGCACTATTCGCAATAGCCAAGATACAGAATCGACCTAAGTGTCTGTTAGTGGATAAACGATAAAGAAAATGTAGTACATATACGCAATGGGATACCACTCAGCCATAAAGAAAAAGGAAAGGATGAACCCGGAGGACATTACGTTAAGTGAAATAAACCAGGCACAGAAAGATAAATACCATACGATCTCACTGACATAGAATCTAAAAGAGTTCATCTCATAAGAGTCAAATGGTGGCTACCAGAGGCTGGCAGAATTGGGGAAAGGGTTGAGATGTTCAAAGGACACAAAACTACAGTTACATAGGAGAAATATCTTCAACAGGTCTATTGTACAGCATGGTGACTATACATATACCATAGTCAATGATGGTATGTTGTATTTGTGAAAAATGATAGAGAATGGATGTTAAGTGCTCTCATTATAAAAATAACTATGAGGTAATACATATGTTAATTAGCTGGATTTAACTATACCATAATGTGTATTTACTTCAAAACATGTTGTATACAATAAATGCATAAAATTGTATCTGCCAATTTAAAAAAAATAAACAGATTTGAAAATCTCAAATGCTCTTTGAATCACTTTTACATTTCTGCTGGCCCCTAATTCATGAGTTATCTGATTGTCAGGAAGTCACGCTTATAATTTTTTTTTAAAGAGACAGGGTCTTGCTCTGTCACCCAGGCTGAAGTACACTGGCACAATCACAGTTCACTGTAAGTTCAAATACCCAGCTCACAAAATCCTCCCACCTCAGCCTCATGAACAGCTGGGACTATAGGCATGCACTATCACATGCATTTTTTCTTGTAGAGATGGGGTCTTAGTACCTTGCCCAAGGTGGTCTGGAACTCCTGGCCTCAAGTGATCCCCCCATCTCAGCCTCCCAAAGTGTTCAGATTATAGGCATTAGTCACTGCACCTGGCTCATGCTTACCACTTTAAAAAAAATTATTGGACTTTGGCAGTATTGTAGGACCCACTGACATGCCCAAAGGAACTCACTTGCTGAAGCTTTAAACTGAGTGGCCCAAAAAGGCCACCTCCTTGGCTGTTTAAGTCCAAGTATGTCTCATTTTAACTCCCAGAGTGAATACCAACCAGCAAGAGAACTAGAGAAGTTTACTTCTATTGTTTTCTTTTCCTCCGATACTGTGTTTTTGTTTTATGGTCTCAGCCACATGTTCCTTTCCATACTGGCCCAGAGATCAGCAGATATGGATCACTTGGCCAGTTTCAACGGCATCCTTTGTATACATGAATTTGGTCTATGTATGGCTTATAACTTATCTCTGCTAGGAATCTGATTTTATGGTCTGATCACATGGTGATCTGTCAGATAGAGAATATAAGGATTCTATTTTCTGTTAGATATGAGACTTCAAGAAAATCTACTTTTAAGGCTGGGCACACACCTGTAATCCCAGCATTATGGAAGGCCAAAGTGGGAGGATAACTTGGGACCCAGAGTTTGAGACCAGACTGGACAACACAGCAAGACCCCAATACTATAAAAAAAAATTATCTGGGCATGGTGGCACATGCCTGTAATACAGCTACTTGGGGTTGGGAGCTAAGGTGGGAGGATCACTTGAGCCCCGGAGTTCAAGGCTGCACTGAACTCCAGCCTGGGAGATAAAGACCCTATCTCCAAAAAAAAAAAAAAATCTGTTTTTAATCTTTTCTGTTTGTGCAAGATCACATCATCTCAGGACCAATGAAGACAGAGAAGGGAGGAAAGCCTTTTTGAAATCTGGACCAGTTATGTGTTTTTTAATTATTAATACTTTTGACCTGTGGCTAAGATTGTGGAACCAAAGCTGAAAGTTCTGTGTTTGTGACTATAAATAACAAAAACCTTTATTTTTCATGGTGTCAATGTGAAATGTATTCCTACTTCTGGGGATTTTAATAAATTAGATTATACAGTTTCTTAACACACTGACTGCCACACTCGAAAAAAATTTCTGAGACCATGGTGTTTTATTGAAGAAATAGAATAAAAACTTTGAAAACAAAACAATCCTTTCTATTTAATGACAAATTTGTTACATCAATAAAAAATATAAAACTTGAAAATCAGTTTATGTAAAAAGTAATATGAAAACTTCAAAAATAGCTCCTAAGGGTAAAGTGTTTTTCTTGTCAGGCTTAAATGTAATTTAAAGGTAAACATAAATAGAAAATGGAATTTACTGACTTCTATTCATTTAATCCACAGTTTTAGAATGCAGTTGTCAATAGGTAAAGAGACATGTGAGTTATATATACTTTATGAGGCCCCGGCTAAAAACTAGTTAAATAGTAACTCTCATGGCAGTCAGTGTGTTGAAGAATTTTTGTTCTAACTGGCTGACAGAAAATCACAACATCTATATTCTTAGACAAATACACTATATTCTTGGAATTCCTAAAAAATAAAGAAACCAAACATCTAATTCATAAAATATGGTGTCCTTTTAAGGACAAATCCTAAAACCAAGCCAGGGACAGTGTATGCTCTTGCAGTTCTAGCTACTCAGGGCTGAGACAGGAGTGTCCCTTGAGTCCGGCATGGGCAGCACGCTGACCCCATTTCTTCCCTCTCGCTCTCTCTCTCTCACACAGAGTCACAGAAGTGATACTTCAAAATCATTTGTTTTTAAGAGTCCAAATTCACGTAAGCAAAATAATTCTTAGGCAAAGCAGTCTTATTTGATTATCTTAATATTAATTTAAAAATAAATGTCCTTTCTCTGATTTTACCAGTATAGAATACAATGTATTCTAA
Organism: Mirza zaza; assembly: GCA_008750895.1. Taxonomy (NCBI): domain Eukaryota; kingdom Metazoa; phylum Chordata; class Mammalia; order Primates; family Cheirogaleidae; genus Mirza; species Mirza zaza. The sequence continues at coordinate 12,166 of VSMD01007193.1, read as the reverse complement.
AATAAGATTTCCAAAATAAGATTTTTTTCTCAGGAAGAGATTAAACTTCCTAAACTTTACTGGCTTACTGATCAGGTAAGCTAATAATACTCAGATATATTTATGATTATAAAAATATAAAATCACATTTCACCTAAATTGAATTTATATAAATTTACTGAATTAAGTTGTCAGCTTAAGCATAACTTCCAAGATCCCTAATTAACCTTAAGACCTTGGGTGGACTAATATTAAATAAAGTTTAATCAATGGGCACTCTTTGGATATACGGTTAATTTCTAGGTGAAACAGACACCGAGTATAATATTTTAACTTTTCCTCACTCAGCCTCCTGAGTAGCTGGAACTACTGGCACACACCACTGTGCCCAGCCACTGAGTAGTTTTCACACACACATACACATGCTTTCTAATATATCTATCATGTAATTATTGCATCCAACAAAATAAACAATAATTCCTTAATCTAATACCTGGTCTGTGTTTAATGTCTTTTTCTAGTTGTTTTGTCCTAATTATTCTTTTTCCACCATAATTACATAATAGTTTACCCTTGTCTAATATGTGATATAAATAGAATCATGATAGTATATACTCTTTTGGGTAAGGCTTCTTCCACTTACCATGGCATTTCTGAGATTCAACCACATTGCTGCATATATCAGCTGGTAATTTCTATTACTGAGCATTATGCAACTCTGTGTGTCTTTTACACCTATCTTTGGTGGATGCCAAAAGTCCCCGGGGAAATCACAAAAATTTGTTTTTTCACTTTGTAACAAGGAGAATGCTAAAACAAATTAATTTTTGTAAGGTGTTCTGTACTTCTTTTTTTTTTTTTTGGGACAGAGTCTCACTTTATTGCCCAGGCTAGAGTGAGTGCCATGGCGTCAGCCTAGCTCACAGCAACCTCAAACTCCTGGGCTCAAGCAATCCTGCTGCCTCAGCCTCCCAAGTAGCTGGGACTACAGGCATGTGCCACCATGCCCGGCTAATTTTTTCTATATGTATTAGTTGGCCAATTAATTTCTTTCTATTTATAGTAGAGATGGGGTCTCGCTCTTGCTCAGGCTGGTCTCGAACTCCTGAGCTCAAACGATCAGCCCACCTCGGCCTCCCAGAGAGCTAGGATTACAGGCATGAGCCACCATGTACTTCTTAAATAGCTTAACATTATTAGGTTGTGTTAAATCAAAGGGGAAGCTTGGTCTTTTCTGGATACTTTTGTACAAGTAAACACGTCTACCTTTTATTAGAGACTACACATGTATAAGAAAGACTGGCCTTGTCAATGTCCACAATATATTCTTACTGTTCAGATTAACAATGATCAAATCTTAGCAAAGCTATATATTATACGCCAGTGGATTTTTTACTCTCCTCCATCCTGATATTGTTGGTGTTTGTATAAACTGACTAGTTATCTAGTCTTATCATTGACAACTGTTTTTTTGCTTTCCTCTCTTCCTTGATTTTAGCTCTGCCATCAACTACGAGCTAGAAAGCAGGTCTACAACAAAGGACGACACTTCCAGAACTTTGTGTACCAGACATTCTTAATGAACTTCAAGAAATTGACTTATATATAGGGCTACAAACTTTGGAGTTTAAGCTGACATTCCTTAAACCTGTGTGGTCCCCACCCCTGGGTTGCACAGCATAAGGTGAGCAGCATCGAGTGAGCGAAGCTTCATCAGTATTTACAGTCATCGTCTCCCATCGTCCCAGATGGGACCGCCTAGTTCCAGAAAAACAAGCTCCGGGCTCCCGCTGATTCTGCATTATGTGGGTTGTATATTATTTCATTATATATTACAATGTAATAAAAATAGAAATAAAATGCACAATAAATGTAATGCACTTGAATCATCCTGAAACCATATCCCCCTGAGCCCTCCTCGGTCTGTGGAAAAACTGTCTTCCATTAAACTGGTTCCTAGTATGAAAAAAGTCTGGGACCACTGCCTTAGACAACTGCTAGACTGTGATAAAGGACTCGGTTGGGATTTCGGGGACCTTTTGTGATACAGACAACATTTTAAAAGCAGTCTACTGACCTAAGATCCAGTGGAACAAAAAGTAACAAGACTGCATGAATTAATGAAAGAAATCCAACTGCAGTTATATGGAACATTGTTTATTTTAAAGCCTGTTTATTTTCTATCAGGCATATGGAGAAGCCCTTTTTCATTCATTTTTTTAACCTTTAATTTAGTAAGCTATGCTTTTACAAATTGAAATAAAACGTTTTTTAAGTGTTCTCCTTGATCCTTCAAACTTCAGGAATTACAAATATTATACTTTACTTGAGACTCTTCCCTTTTCATGGCAATGTAGTCACCTGCATAATATCATTAAGAATCTGGCCTCCTTCTTACTGGGATAGAATTAAATTGATTGTGCAACGCAGGCCATAATTGGAATGATGAGTCTAAGAATCTTATTGAATCAGATTTGGGTAGGCCACCATTAAAGAATAAGAATTGCAGCTCATATGTGGAACCAGTGCTCAGGAAGCTGGCCTGGAGCCTGTTCTACGGTGCAGTCTCAGCTTTACATGCTCTTTAAAGAAAGTCACTTCCTGGCATTTGTGAACTCTGACCAGAGAAATTCATCCAAATGTACAGATACTACAGATTGAGACGATTTTCTTGATTTTTGGAGGTTTCCAAGCATTAGAATAGAGGCACCAATAAGAACAGTTAAAAACAAAAATAAATAAAAAATCACCTGGCTATTGAAAGCGTAATCTATGATTCCTTATGAAACTTCCAGGGGAAAATTCTCTAGCCTTACTAGCTGCTACCACCTCCTATCTTCACCCAAATACAACAAGGCTAGTCTGTATGTGTGTGTGGTCAAGAATAACCTTTGGGTATTATTTATGATGACGAGGGGGCACAATGAACAAAAATTACAAAAACCCTGAAAATAAGGTAAAAGAATGGCAGCATGTTCTTTTGATGTAATAGCAGAGTATTGTCTAGCAGGCCAAATCAAGGATTACTTGATACTCTAGGAGTGCACTGTCCAATAGAACTTTCTGCAAAGATAGACACGTTCTCTATCTGTGCAGTCCAAATTGGTAGCCACTGGTTAAATGTGACTACTTAGCCCTTGAAATTCAACTGAGGGACTGAGTATTTAATTTAATGGAATTTTAATTAATTTAAATATAAACAGCCACTTGTGGTAGTGGCCACCAGACTGGTCAGCGCAAATCCACCCTTGGGATTATTTTGTATATAAAGACTCTAAGGTAAGAATTTTTTTTTACATTTTTAAAGGGCTGTAAAAACAAAAAAGAATATAAGAGAGACCTTGTGTGGTCCACAAAGCCTCAAATATTTATTATCTGGCCCTTTACAGAAAAAGTTTGCCAATGTATGCTCTAGGACAGTGGTCCCCAATACCCTCCCATGGAAAAACTGTCCTCCATGAAACTGGTCCCTGGTGTCAAAAGGTTGGGGACTGCTGCTCTCAGAGAATGTACTTTTTTTTAAAAAAAACAAAACAATGTATAGATTGGGGACACCCAGCCTTCAACACAAGTCAAAGTGCGCTCCTGAGAATGTACTTTTTGTTTGACAAATTGTCTGGTATAAAAGACAATTCCAAAAACATGGTTTCATTACCCTATAGGACTGTGAAATATTTATTTCCTTCCTGGCACATAACTCCTAAAATCCTTAGACTCTTCAAAGTAATGTGTCTTTTTGTATGCTAATGAATCAGGCGACGGCTAGCAGTCTCCAGGTATCTTCAGGATGAGGGCTGGTCACTAGAAATACCAAAGCAGGACTACAAGGTTGAGGCTTTCAGCCCCACCCCTTAACTCTGGAGAGGTTAAGCCAATCACCAATGGCAGTGATTTAATTAATCATGTCTGTGTAATGAAGTTTCCATAAAAATCCTAAAGCAGTGGTCCCCAACCTTTCTGGTACCAGGGAAGATAATTTCATGAAGACAATTTTTCCACAAACTTAGGGTAGGGGGATGGGGTGTCATGGTGGGGGTAGAGGTGGGTAGGGAGGTGGTGCAGAGCTCAGGCAGTGATACGAGGCCCGTTTTCTAACAGGTCATGGACTGATACTGGGCCGTGGCCCTGGGATTGGGGACTGTGGCACTTAAGGACTGGGTTCAGGAGCTTCCAGAAAGTTGAACAAGTGGAGGTTTCCGGAGGGTGGTACACCTGTAGAGGGTATGGAAGTTCCTCACTCCTTCCCCCATACCTCACCATATGCATCTTGTCGGTAGCCTTTGGAATATCCTTAATAAAAAACTGGTAAACATGTTTCCCCAAGTTCTGTGATATGCTCTAGCAAATTAAACAATACAAGAATGGGGTTGTGGGAATTCCAATTTATAGCCAGTCAGAAGCACAAGTGAAACCAGGGTCTTGTGGTTGGCCTTGGAAGTAAGAGGTATTCTTGAGGGTCTGAGCCCTCAACCTGTGGGATCTGATGCTATATCCGGGTAGACAGCGTGGGAAATGAATTGGAGGACACTAGCTGGTGTTCACACTAGCTGCAGTTAACTGCTTGATATACGGGGAAATCCCTCCCCCCCACACACATATGGTGTTATTCTATGAGCATGTTTTAAGAGTACACTAGGAGAAACTGAGTTTATTCCTATATTCTCAGAACTGGTGTCAGAATTAGGATTTGCTAAAACAACTCTAGCTCACAGAAATGTGGTTTGGGAAGAAAAAGGATAAAAGGGTTATTAGAGATGAAAAACTTTGGGTTCCTGGGTGGTCACGTAGTTGCTCACGGTGCAGAGCTGCAACTGTGCTGCAATCAATTATTAACGGTAAAAGTTACCAATGGAATTAAGAGACAGATCCAACAACTCCTGCAGAGCTGGTTCACCAGACGCATAAGGAGATGCAAAAGGAGATGCAAATGAAATGGAACAGGGACCTCTCAGGAATCTGCTGGTCCCCTCCAAGCACCAAATTAAAGGAAAATCTAGAATCCCTTCAGGGGAATTTCTAGGTACCTGGCTAGCTTTGAAAAGTAATGGGCAACCTAATGAGAACAATGGCCCTCCAAGCCAGCCAGAGCCACAAGGTGCTTTGGTTCTCCATGGAAACTAAAATATGGCATCTTGACATATGTTTAGCAGTTTTTCAGAAACACCAACTAGATGGAAACTGCAGATAAGGGAGAACTGAGGAATTCAACTCTAACCCTTCTTTGTTCTACATTTCCTCCTGGGGGGGGAGGGGGCGGGGCGCTACCACATCCATCTTAACATTCCAAGAATCTCCGACTTCACCTATGACCACAGGGCCCCCCACTTCAGGATATCCCACCTTTTGGGGCTAGGCCAATGTATAACCTGCATGTATCCAGACGTCCTAAAAAACTCTGGCTTGTAAGCCATCCAGGAATTTGGGTCTTAAGTGTCAACTGTCTGTACTCAAGAATGGCACCACGCAATAAAAGTGCCTCTTTCTCCCACTGCAACCATTGGCTTCAGTGTCTGGCTTTGCTGCTTCAGGTGAGCAGACCCCAGTTTGGTTTGGAAATACAAACTAATAAGAAAAAAAGCAAAGTATACAATCATTTGGCTACTGTCATCTGTAATAGTAAAATGAAAGTAAAAGAGTGCTGGGATGGATCTTTCTGCCAGTCAAAGCTCGGATTTCAGGCCATCTTGAAACCATCCATGTTAAAATAATGCAGAGCCCCCAAGGTATAAATAGTGATCAAAGTCTGATTTTTATAAAAGTACAGATGCCAGAAGTTAGCCAGCCATTGTTCCCTGACTCCCCTGCTGCTGTAACTGGTCACTGCTTAATGGCACTATCCTCCCTGATATGGGAGCAGGATCTGTGGCTCCTCTCATACCTCTACAGGTAACACTGCTACTGACTGTACATCCCACGACTTGTGATTCTATGGGAACTTTGCTGTTGTAAATCTTCAAACTGGTCTTTGAGGTGCTTTTCAGACTCTGCATTCCAAGGACCTACAGACCAGAGACAGGCGTGGGAATGAATCCAACAGCCCTGACATGCCCTACCCAGGAACCTGCCAACTGAGAAGATAATTTCTGCATCCCAACTCTATAAGTTCATCCCCGCCCCCCATCAGCAGACCCAATTCCCTAGCCCCTTGTTTGCCAAGCCACCTTTAAAAACCTCAGACCCAAAATTCTCGATGAGATGGATTTGAGAAATTACTCCCACTTCCTTACCTGGTGCCTTGTCAAATAAAAGTCTTTCTCTGCTGCAATCCCTGCTATCTCAGTGTCTTCGTCTTCACCGGGCATTGGGCAAGGGACCTGGTTGGGCTGTAACAGTCTGAACTCTGGCCACCAAACTCAACCCTGACCCCCAAGGGAAAAATTATGCATGGACAATAGAAAGTACCTCTAAGACCTGTGGTTACAAGAAGGCAGCCAATGTTCGGGAAGGGCAAAACCGAGAAACTACAGGGTATTGGGGTGAGGAAAATAATTCCCAAAATACGATACTTGAGCATGCTGACTGCTTTTGAACATTAAAAGGACTCTCTAGAATTTCCTTATCCAATCAAGAAAGTCTTATCAAAAGAAATCCAATTGCGTTCCATCCCCTCCCTGCTATCTCAAAATTTACTGCAGAAAAGACTGAAGAATGCAAGCACCCCTAGATGGTCTCAGACACAAGGTAATGCCCCTCAGGTTCATTCGAATTCCAAAGAGACTCATTTACAAGTTAATTTCTGTGTTCTAAGTCCACTCATTCTGTCCACATTCACTACCTCCATCTTCCCCTAGGAAAGAGTATACAAGTTTCTATGTTCCATTGGGAAGTTGGGGGAACCACTCTGATCTCTCACCATCCCCTTATTTCAATAAATTTGTAGGCCCATTCTCCCATTAATCTGTCCTTGTGTCAGCTGATGTTCAGAGAACCTTCAGAGTGTGTGTGTGTGTGTGGGGGGGGGATTCCCTAGATCTCTACAAGGGTATAGTGTGAAGGAATTGTCTCATTTTGTAAACTGGCATGAACTTCCTGAAGAGCCTTTACTAAAGGAGATTTTGAGAGTAACTGATTTAGGGTATATACGCTTCTGCATAATGCCACAGAGTGCAAGAGCATTTTTTGGTGGATGCAGGACTCACAGCTCACTATGGAACAATCACAGATGGCTATGTGATACAGGCACACAGGAGATTCTTCCTGAGGGAACAGCCAGCCTGACAGACTGGATAAAAGCCACCCTAAAGTATGTTTACCCTGAGAAGGGGGACAGCGCAACTCCCCCTATAACTGCCAAGTAGAACACTCCAGATGAAGTAGGTGATGTGCCTTGTAGGCGAGCCATGTGGGACTGGCTTTATGACCATGATATTCACCCACTGAATATGCCTGTTTCCCAAGTCATGGTAAATGCTGTGGTTAAGAGCACCCTTTTAATGTGGAACCCTGACACAACCTTACTGCTGCAAAACTGAAAAGGAATTCAGGAAGCCTGATCAGATTTGCTGTCTCAACTTCCCTTTCTGGTTCTTACAGATGCTAACAAAAACATTAAGTTAATTAGTAAGAGAATGAGGGGAGCAAAAGGACTCCTCCCAGGGAGGTGAATATTTTAAAATGGTCATTAAGAAATAAGGTAAATAAAGAAAATATTGTTGGGATGAAACTAAAAAGGGGAGAGTCACAGGGCCCATCCCAGCAGGGTGGAAATCTTTAGATGGTTATTAAGAAATGAGGTGAATAAAACAGAAATTGATGGGGTTAAAACAAAGACCTTAATACAACACTATCAAAGGTGGGGGGACCAAAGAGAGATCCTGCTAGTCCCCCAACTTTACTCCAGTTTGGAGAAATTCCAAGTCAGAAGGCAAAGAATATAATGAAAAATCTGACAAAAAATTGCCCAGGACAAGAGTCAGGCAGACTAATCAAGATAAAGACTGCCGAAGTAAGTAGGGGTCCCTTTGCTCAGCCCTCTGTGCTGGAGATGCAAAGTGATAAAAATGGTCAGGAGGTATTAAAGAGAAACTCCTGAAACTCTCCGATATGGGTCCCCCACACACCGTGGTCCCAAGATCCACTGGTGAAGCCCTGGGAGGACATAAAAAGGGCTGATAGGATTATATAAATTGAATGTTTAAACAGGCTTACTCTCAAGTTGTATCTCCTTTACCCGAATGTTTTAAGAGAGTGGATGTTATTTTGGCCATGGAATGCCTTCCCCTTCCTAGTTATTATAAAACCAGAACCTGTTGATAAAGTCCTTAACAGAGGCTACAGTTAGGAAAATAAAGGTAGACGGAATAAAGGTAAAAGTTTGGAGGACTGGGATATTTGAGGAGTATACTGGTATATAAAGTATAATTTTTCCTTTCTTCCCCATAACACTTCATTTTTCCCTCTATCTGATACAGTGGTCACAAGAAAAGGACTGCAAATACAGCTGCAGTAAGTAGGGATGATTCCTAAGCAAGAAACTGTAACTCTGTTTTTAAACCTTATGTCAAAATTCCTAAGGGGCTAAGGGGGTGGGGCTGTACTTTTACAACTTCTGGCAAAATTGAGGCTTAGAGGAAAAACTCCCACACATCTGGTGTCAGAGGCATGTTAGAGTATGTATAGTAGGAAAAACTGAAGTTGTTATTCCCACATTCTCAGAAGGACATTAACCAGTTTTGTATCCAACCTAGCAATCTTATTCAAACATTCTCTTTTTTTTAGTACCTATACTAATTCCCCTCAATGGTCCTTGAACCAGTTTCAATGCAGCTGGTTCCCTCAAAAATAAGTTAAATAAATATGCTCACTCTTTTTTTTTTTTAAAGAGAGTCTTTCTTTGTTACCCAGGCTGAAGTGTAGTGGTGGGAATCAGTTCATTACAGCTGGGAACTCCTGGGCTCAAGTGATCCTCCTGCCTCAGCCTCCTCAGTAGCTGAGACTACTATAGGTACATGACGCCGTATTGGCTACTTTTTCTTTTTTTTGCCCAGGCTGGTCTCGAACTTCCTGGAGTGCTGGGATTACAGGTGTGAGACACGGTGGCCTGCCTTATGCTGTTTGAAGAATTACATTTAAAAAAAAAAAAATTGAAAATAGGAAGCAACCTTTTTTGTTAACATCCCCATTTATTAAAACAAAACAAAAAATGGCAAGGATTGAGGATGTATGTTAAAAAGTTGATAATGTGATGTGGCAGCCCTGCTGTCTACCAATAACCACTTTCAATTTCTTTAATAACAGAACCCAGATTTTGTTAAGGGTAGCACAATGTGCCTAGCTACAACCAAACATTTCCTAGCTCCCTCTGATACCAGCTAGTAGTGGCCACATGGTATAGTTATGGACAACGAGAGGTAAGCAGAAATCTATTGGGGTTTTCTGGAAAAATGTTACTTTATCTTCCATTCTTCTTTCCTCAAACAGAGACCTGACAGCTGGAGCTGTAGCAATCATTTGTGACCATGAGGGTACAGTGCCTAACAACTACTTAGCCCTGGATTGTTGCTTATCTTTAAATTTCTTAAATGAAAGAAAACTAGATCCTTTTTTTTATGGCCTTCTATTATTGCAGGCAAATACACTACCTGACATAAATACATCAATCTGCATTAACCTATTATAACAAAGTAGCAACTGCATTATCTTAATTTTTTTAAATGGGAGGGTCAATAATGAAACATAAGTGCAAATTAAATATGTTGGTTTAAGAATGGAGAAAGATCCCAGATGACTGGTATATAACCAGTTTCAACCAAAAGGTGCATAATAAATGACTTTCATGCAGAAAATTCAGCTGTGAATTTATTCATGCAGCTCTTATTCATCAACTAATGTAAATTACTAATTCTGTCAGCACTAAGACCAAACAAAACCTTCCTTAAGTTGAAAGGAATCTCTTAAAAAACTCAGATCCTTTAAGCAAAAAAATTTTCTTCGTGTTGTTTCTACCCGAAAAACTGATTTTTTAAAAAAAGTTCTTTAATTACTGCAAGGATTTTTCCCTTATATTTTTGTTTTTGAAACTCAAGACCTCTAATCTCATGTGATTACACCAATTTAGTAAAAAGCCAACATGGAACAAGATGTGGTCCTTGATTTAATCAAAACCCTGCAATCCTGGCTGGAAAATAGATAAGGAAGGGAAACTAGTCATGAGCAATCACTTTTGACACAGTGTGAGTATTCCTTATTTCAACATAGACCAGTACACCCCTCCAAATAGTAACCATAAGAAACTGAACTATTGTTTCTTAAGAAGATGATTTTTCACAAGTGTACTGAGTAAAAAATATCATTCTAGGAAGTACAAAAAGGCTGACGAACTCCTTTCTGGTAAAATCAAAACAAAAACTCCATGTCACTACCCAGTATTATACTTATGAATTATTTTCTTCATGAACAAATCAACTGTTCAAGAACTCACTGATGAAACCAGGTACTAAGCTCTTCTAACCAAAACCAAAGTAAAACAATACAGAATCAACTTTAACCCTCTAAAGTCAGTGCTGTTAACAGGTCACTTGTACTTGAATTACATTTTTTTCTTCCCTTACTCCACAAGGTAAGTAAGTAAAAAATAAGTAAGTAAAAACTGGGAAAGGTCAATTACTAGCTCTAAGACCCTATATTCCTCTTTCTTTTTATCACAAATTAAAAGTGGATTGGATAATTGGCTTAGTTTCATGGATGTACTGTAATTTCCATGTTTTAAGACTAGTTAAACCTCCCAATTACTGTCCTTATAAGTCCTCCAGCTGGTACTCTTGGCAGGTCACTGGCTATGGCTCAAGGTGACTACACACTGCTAGGAGGTAATGCTTGAAACAAAACATCAACTGGCAGGCAGCTGTTAGCAAATTCAACACCCAAAAAGTTCAAGGAGAGACAATGAGAACAAGTAGCCAAGCCATTTACTGCCAATCTTGTGTCTGTTAACCTCCAGGACTCTCTGACTTTAGCACCCAACTTCCTGCTGTGGAGCTCAGTACTGGGTTATCTCCAGATATTTCACATTTCCATCTCCTCTTATCTTCTCACTTTTCTAAGATGGAAGAACACTTCCACTTTGCCCACAACCACTGAAGCACTCCTTGGCCCTCAGAATTCTTTCATATCCAAGACTCTGATCTCTGAAATCCCTGATTACAACCTCCGGAATTCTCCAATGCTTACTTGACCTTGAGTGCGTGACTCCCTTAGTTGAGGAGCGAATAGGGTCTAAGGTCTTGCGCCCCTTCCTTCATCTCACAGTTCATTATACCTCTCCAGCTTTCATGTGCCTCTTTGTCCTAATGCAAGGCTGACCCATTCAGAAACATGTCCTGAGCCCCATTTTGCTCTGCTCAATAGCACTTTAGACCCTCTACCTCCAGTCCTTGTGTGCTGGCAACATTAACCCCTGGGGGAGGGGGGAATATCAGCTGCTTGAGTTTCTGGCTCAAGTTACACTTAAAAGTTCATGTTATCTAACCTCCCTGGCCCTTACTTCATTCGCACAAATCTTCTGGGTCTTTCTTTTCCAATACACTTCCAGCAGTTCCACTGCACCTAACACATTCCACTGTTTTTAAGTTCTCACCTCCCTCCCTGGGGATGAACTAGTATTCTATTTACTGAGACTGTACTGTACGCAGGCCATCAGGGTCTTCAATTGTCTTCTTCTTCAAGTGAGAAATAGGCGTGTATCTTACTAATCCTGTTTCCTATCATTTAAAGTAGAGGTCCTGGCCAGTCTCGGTGGCTCACGCCTGTAATCAGGGAGGCTGAGGCGGGTGGATTGCTGGAGGTCAGGAGTTCGAAACCAGCCTGAGCAAGAGCGAGACCCGTCTCTACTATAAATAGAAAGAAATTAATTGGCCAACTAATATATATATAGAAAAAATTAGCCGGGCATGGTGATGCATGCCTGTAGTCCCAGCTACTTGGGAGGCTGAGGCAGAAGGATTGCTTGAGCCCAGGAGTTTGAGGTTGCTGTGAGCTAGGCTGATGCCATGGCACTCACTCTAGCCTGGGCAACAAAGTGAGACTCTGTCTCAAAAAAAAATAAACAAGGCTGGGCGTGGTGGCTCACGCCTGTAATCCTAGCACTCTGGGAGGCCGAGGCGGGAGGATTGCTCAAGGTCAGGAGTTCGAAACCAGCCTGAGGAAGAGCGAGACCCCCGTCTCTACTATAAATAGAAAGAAATTAATT